>VTPC01000943.1:0-36329 GCA_011009095.1 Ignelater luminosus
TACAACAAAAATAGCAATCATTAACATGATTAGTTGGCTCTCTCCACATCATAGGCATATCAAAAGACAACGATTTTCTTTGGCGTTTTGTCCACTGCCTTAATTGTTCGACACAAATAGTACAAACTAATTGCGGAGTTCACGATTTGAGCTCAATTCTAAAGCCAAAATAAGCATTATATGCAGTATGAACAAAATCGGTGATTTTTTTGTTTCTGTTTTGAAATCATAAAATTTCCACAGATATAACAAAATGTATTCACACTATTTTTACATTTTCATGAAGACATTTTGTTGTCTCGAATATTATTTAATCACAAATCATTAATTAGATAGAAAAAATACCAAAATTAAAAGGTTAATAGTTTTTTTAAATTCACTTGATCTCACTATAAAGTTTATAAACAAAACTAATGTAACAGCTTATTCTAATATAACGTCTTACGAGTAGGTGTGTTGCTGTCGTAACTAATACGTTTTCTCACGAGACGTCGCTTAGCTCGCGAAAAGAGCGCCAAAACTTAATAATTTAAATTTGAAGATTAGCACTATTAATTTTATTGAAAACCTGATGTAATACGATAAAATGAAGACTAACTTTTAAACAAGGAAAATCATGTCGGCCGGTGTAATTCTTTGTATGAAAATACAAATAGAATCACTCATAAACTCAGTAGTGTACCTACATCAAATGAGCTCCAGGGCAGGATTTTTTGGAGGCCCCGTATTCAAGCTTCACACAAACACGCTTGGGTGTCTACGATCGCACATCCAGTCTACCAGCGTTTTAAAATTACAAACATAAATAACAGTTTTTATAATATAACTGACACTTTACAGGAAAACTTTTATTTCTAAAATAGACCCAAGCGTAGGGGATCAAACTATTGTATAACTTCAGTTTTATTAAATGATAAGCTTATAACTATATTTTACATTACTGTTATACACATTTTCTCTAGTAAGTTTGAGTTCAGATTTACGGATTTGCATAATTCTCTTTCTATTTTTGATTTGTAGCTCCATAAGGAGCAAAGGGCACCCCGGATGGTGTTTCATTTGCTTGTGGTAGATGGTAGAGCGGCAACCCCAACTCATCTTTGTTGGAGTTCGTATGCGTATATTTTTGGCTAATTCCTTCCACTTTTGTCAGTTTTGAGCTTTATGTTTTATCTCTCCTCATGACATGTTTAGATGCTGCATTTTCCTGGAAAGGCTTCTTTTCCAGGTATCTTGTGGTCTACCTTTCTTCCGTTTCCCTCCTACGTTGAAATCTAGTGCCTGTCTAGTTAAGTTGTTGTGTAGTTTTCTTAATGTATGCCCAATCCACTTCCATTTTCAGTGTCTAATCGTTATCCCTATTCTTTCTTCGTTTGATATCTCCCATAACCTTAAGTTTGTTATTTTATCGGGTCAGAATATTTGGTGGATTCTTCTTAGACGTTTATTACTAAATGTTTGTAACATTTGTATACTTTGTTTATTTAATGTCCATGTTTCTGCACCGTACAGTAATACGCTCTTAACGTTGTTTGGAATAAACGTAATTTTGCTTTAACTGTGATATTTTTTGACCTCCATATTTTGCTCAGCATATTAAACGACTTTTGGGCTTGCTCTATTCTCCTTATGTCTCTTTGAGAGCCTTCCGTTTTCTCCACTACACTTCCTAAGTAACAGAATTCTTCAACCTCTTTAATATTTTTATGCTCTTTGCCTATACTTCTTCCATCCTCTTCTCCATTTTTTAGGATCTTTGTCTTCTTCTCATTTATTTTAAGACCAACTTGCTTTGCTACTTCTTTGAGTCCCATTGTTTTTCTTCGCATCTGGTTCTTCTTTCTAGTTATTAGGCATATGTCGTCCGCAAACTCAAGCTCTTCAAGTTTGTTAAATGTGCCCAATTTATTCCGGATATATTATTTCTTGTATTCTCCATCACCTAGTCTATGATGATTAGGAATAGAGTTGGTGATAAGAAGCACCCTTGTTTAACTCCTGTGTTAATCATAATTTTTTCAGACAGTTTTTATGCATGTTCTACTTTTGCTGAAAAGCTTCTATACATAATTTTTATCATTTTTCTTATTTTTTTTTGTTAGTCCATATGCGTCTAAAATTCTCCACATGTTCTCCCTCGTTACTGAGTCAAATGCCTTCTCGAAATCTATAAAGTTGATGCAGATGCTTTACCCCATTCCTTTGGTTTGTTCGAGTATTATCCTCAATGTGCATATTTGATCTACGCATGAGCGCCTTGCTCGGAAGGCTGCGTGATTTTCCTTTAGTCTCTGGTCTACCGCAGTTTTCATTCTGTTTAATATTATTTTACACAATACTTTACTAGCCATGCATAGAAGGGTTGCTAGTCTCGAGTTTTCGCATCGTGTGAAGTCTCCTTTGTTTGGAATTTTTATAATTATTCCTTGCGACCAATCCTCTGGTATCGTTTCTGTATTCCAGACTTTGTTCATGAGGATGTGTAGGATTTCTATAGATCTCTCCTTGTCTGATTTAATAAGTTCTATGAGGATATCATGCACTCCTGCGCTTTTACCATTCTTCATACTGTTAATTGCTTCCTGGATTTCCTTCACTGTAATTTCGTCTTGGTTTATGTTTAGCGGCTCGCTTCTCTCTAGTTCATCTATATCTCTTTTCTTCTTGTACATTTCAGCAAACTATTCTGTCCATCTTTTTATGATGTCGCCTTCTCTTTTGAGTATTTCTCCGTTTGCTCCTTGTATTCTATTAATAGGCATGGTTCTTTTCCCCGTAATTTTTTTTGTTATTTTGTATAGGTATTTTATATCACTTCTTTGGGCTGTTTTTTCTGTTTCTTTTAACAGGTTTTCAAGGTAGTTTCTCTTGTCTTTTCTTGTCCTCTTTTTCACTTCTCTGTTTTTATTCCAATATTCTCTATGTATTTGGTTTTTCTTGTTTCGTTTTCTGTATTCAACCATTTTATTTCTTCTCTTCTCTTCGATTGTATTCAATATAGCGTTTGTTATCTATGGTTTTTGTTTTCCGACTTTGTGTCCAATTGTTTCTTTTGCGCTTTTCTTTACTGTGTCTCTGAAATGTTGCCAAATGTTCTCCACCGAAAGGTTTCTAAGCGGGTTAATTTCTCCGATATTCTTTTGCGTGTTCTTCTTATACTTCCCCAGTATTTCTTCATTTTCTTTTAACTTGACAACATTAAATTTTGTGCGTACCGGTAGGATGTTGTTGCTCTTCAAACTTAGTTTTATTCTGGCTCTAAGAAGTTGATGGTTTGTTTTTACATCTGCACCCCTCATCACTCTTGTATCTCGTAGGGAGTTTCTTCATGTTCTTTCAATCATTATATGGTCAATTTGGTTTCTATAGATACCTCCAGGTAATATCCAAGTTGCTTCGTGATTGTCGTTGTGTTTAAATAGCGTACCTGCAATAACTAAATTATTTGTCAAGCAGAAGTCTACTATTGGATGATTTGAATAATTTCTCGACCGGTTTCGTTCAAATAAATACCTTTAGGAGAAAAATTGTCGTTAAATATGAATGTAATTTTTCTCCTGAAGATGTTCATTTGAACGAAACCGGTTGAGAAAATTAAATAAAAAATAAAATACTTAAGGAAGTGCTTTTATTCAAATCATCCAATACATACGTACCTTAAGCCATGGATCGCCAATTCACACAGAAGTCTACTACTCTACGGTCATTTTCGTTAATTTTCCCCATTCCGTGGTTCCCCATGATGTTGTCCTTGCCTTCGTTGTCTTTGCTCACTTTTGCATTTAGATTGCCCATTAATAATTTTAAGTCTCTCGGTTGTTTTCGTTATATAATCTCCCAGTTTGCTTGGAGTTCCTCATAGAAGGTATCTTTAATTTGAACGTCTTTATCATTTGTAGGGCTATAGACGTTCCTAATACTTACATTTCTATATTTCCCTTTAAACCGTGCCCATATTATCCTGTCTGTTTTGCCTCTCCATTCCAGTAAGCTGTCTTTAATTGATTTATCTATTATAATAGCTACTCCCGTTGAGGTTTCGTCTTCATATCCTGAGTAGAGTATTTGGTTTCCATTTGCAAGTGTCATATTTCCTATTCCATTCCACCTAGTTTCGCTAAGCCCGACTATTTTAATCTTGTACTTTGTCATTTCTCTTGAGATTTGTTCGGCTTTGCTTATTTCGACCATTGTTTAAACGTTTCAGCAGCCCAGAAAGAATTTAGATTTGTCTTCTATTATATTTACTTGTTTCTTTTTGTAGCATATTCGATTTGTTGTCCTTGTTCGTTGCCCGTTTCACCACCTCTTTCTCTGTTTTGTTCTTTGGGTCGGTTTAATAGTGGTGTATTTTGGTAGTTTTTTGGAATTTCTTTTCGGATGTGCTTGTCTTTGTTCCATTTCCATATTTGTCCTTGTATAGTAATCTTTTGCTCTATTTCGGATTTCGCGTTGTATATGCATCTCTTTTGTTAGATCATTGTTTATATATACTTGTTCATGTTTAATCAGTCTGTTTCTTTTTGTTGTGCATTATCTCGTTTTTATCTTCCTTGCTTCCTGTTTTTACGAAACATATTCTATTTCCCAATGTATATGCCTCTTTTATTTTTACTTCTTTGTACAATTTGTATAATTATTGATGGCCCATTTGGAGGCACCCTCAAGATGAGGCCCGGGGCGGGTTGCGTTGACTGAAAGAGTCTCCAGGTAATTGAAGAGTTGTACCATATGAGGTTTCAGTTAGCTGTCTTGATTGCTACACGCAATGACAGTAAAATCCACAGCAATTTTTTATACCAATTGCGGATTTCTGTACAACGTATTTCTTGTTTTAATTTTCCGTTTCGTCGTTCTACGGAGTTAGATGTTGAACTGTTGATTTTATGTAAATGGACCTTATCATGAAAAAAAATCAGTTCATGTCTTTTAAATGAAAATAGGACATCTGCGTGAAAACAGCAACGAAAGATAGCAAACTACGTATAACAAACCAAGTTCAGAGTTTTTAAAAAGATTTATTTGGTAATTACATTTGCAATAATTAGTAAATGTTACTTTACTTTGATTTTCCAAACTAAGAATTTTGTTATTTTGAATATTGGTTATCATAACAACGATGTGTGTTCGAAGATCAAACTAACATTAATCTTAAATGTAAATTTTCCTTATATTTATACTCTTTTGCTATCAGGTGTTATCAATTCCTCATAGCGATAAATCACTCTACTTACACCTGGTGAGTCTGCATAACTAGTCCACCCTCAGATGAAAATTTAGGTGAAGCCTGGATTTTCACCGTTGAAACAGAATTTTGAGTATAATGTCGTTTATACTTGATGTAACGATATATGAAGTAACCAGCACTTATTACAATGATAATGACAATAGTCCAACTGATACCTAGGGTACTAAGTATGTAAGTATGGCACATCTGGTAATTGCTCTAAATTATAATGTATTTGGTGGAGTTTACTTAAGTATCGTTAAACTGCATTTGATGTTTGGTTATAGCTTGTTGTATTTCTTTATTTGTTTTTAAATCAATTGGGTAATCTACTGAGGGTAAATTAAAAAGGGTTAATACATACGATACACATAATAGGTGTTGTACGTAGTATATTTGTGCAATTACGTCCCTAATTACCTGTCTTCTAAAATGTATTACCTACACATTAGGCTTAATATTTATAACATTTTGTGCATAGTTACAGTATGTCTACATTTATTTGTGTAGTTTCTTTTAATTAGGTTTATTAAACATATAGTATAGGGAAGAGAATTAGTAATTTGAGTTGACCTTGGGTTATGTAGCATTTTTTATCAAATTTTTAAGGATTTCGGTTTAGGCCACTAGAATTCTTGCGAGTTCATCATTGTCACCCTGTAACAAGGACTCTTCATTAGTGTTAACTATTCTTTTTACATATCTTACGTGTACATTTTAAATTTTATTTTTGTTTGTTTTTACACTAATGTTTCGTCTTGATTTAACTGTGCGGTCCAGTAAAGGGATTTATCAATTTGTTTCTTCCTTGTTTCCGTAAGTATATTTTATCTCCCACATGTAATTGTTTACTATCCGTTTTGGTGTTAATCTTGTTGATATAATGTTCCTTCTTTTGTTGTATTTGTTCTGAAATTTGTTGATATAATTTTGTAGTATCAGTCTTTAGATCTTGCAAACACTTTTGAAAATACATAGGTGTGTTTATTAGATGCATTGGGTTTCTAGCTGCTATATGCCCTGATACTAATTCAAATGGCATTAATCCGGTGCTCGTATGTATTGTATTATTATAAATAAGCTATTATGGTTACTTTCATCTTTCGATTTAAAGCTAAGTCTGGTGTTGCTTGGAGTAATCGTAAGTATTCAATTAAAGTCAAATGCAATCGTTCAATGTCTCCCTGCGATGATGGATTGTGAGGTGTCCCTATATGATGATTAATATTATATTGTTTAGATATATGTTCGAATGGATTTTTAAAAGTTTGGGTTAATAGTTACATTATTGGTTTTATAGGCCTCATATCATACCACATGGGCTGGTAAGTTTCCGAAATCGGATACTAGATAGCACGGTATACAAAAATTAATCTTATGATTGTCAGATGTATTTCTTCAAACCTCTGCTGTTAAGATTTCGTGATATTTCGAATACTGCTTCGTTAGTTCCAAATGTTTTAGTGAAGCTACTTTTGCTTTTGAGGACGTCCTTTATCTAAAATATTTTTGCTCATGCAGTATAAAAGGTGACAGGGTTAGTTAACGGAATAACGACAATAGTCCAATATTGTTATTTATTTGGCAATTTAAGTATTTATGATATTAAGGCACAAGTATTCAATTCATATAGAACATCACAAGCGGTAACTATACATGACTACAGTATAAAATTGATAAAAGCGATATTTCTATTTAATAAAAGAAATTCGTTACAGCCGTATTAATCTTATCCGTTAACGATTTTTTTAATTCCCGCAAACGAGTATTCTTCTTGGTTTGCTTAAAGTTAACTTCACGTTCAGTATAATGTTCGTTACCCTTTGCTCTGTTCTGCTTATCAAACAGTTCTTTGATTTTAGGACCGCAATGAGGAAGTTTATACAAAAAGTCAACAGCATCCTTTACGTCCTTGGCGGTTATATAAGAAGTGGTTGTTATATTGCCCTGCTTTGCAAGTTCGAGCGCAGTATCGAGAGCTCTCTTCTCTTCCACATATTGCCGCAGCATATTCTGCAAATTGTCAATGTTTCTTTTGTCGCATGAAGCACCCAAAGACTTTTCCCTGCAAATAAAAACCCTTCAGCTCATCTCATTTGCTATAATAGTTTTTTTTCTAAATACTTACCGATCAATCAGATATTCCAGATAACTCTGATAAGCATCATTATAGGCAGTAATTGCGTTGTTTTGCAAGAAATGTGCAAATTTGGCAGTACTCTTAATGATGGTGTCTTGTTCGCTTTCATATTCTTTACGTCGTTGTTCAATTTCTCTAATTACTTTTTCAGCAGCGGATTTGGCATTTTCTTTTGTTGATATTTGGGATCGTACGTTTTCGTCCACAATGTTATCTTCATAGGTAAAAGATTGATAATAAATGTGCATATGCTTTAAATAGCTACATCCACAATGTTTGCAATGCTGATTGGAATTCATCGCAGCACATCTTGTTAGTTCTGGAGAACCAACGATCTCCTTTGGAACATTTCTCAAGTAGCAGGGATTATGACATACTTGTTTATAGTGATAAGTCTTGTTACCATTAACCTGAAATAAACACAATTATGAAAATTAGTTGATGTGTATGTTCTATGCTAGCTGGCATATTTGTTGTACTTTGAATGTTACTAAGCACAAACTTTCAACGTTCTAGACCGACTGGATAATACATTATTGAGCTAAGTTAAGTCTAATAGTTACTTAAAGATTCCTTTTAAGTAAACGAAAAAAGGAACAAATTGTGTTCCCTACCTGAAAAACTTCGCAACATTTCAGATCAGTACAAACAGTTCTTGGCCTGTCCAACTCTTCAACTCGAATATTTGTAACTGGAACGTAAAGGTTTTCTTTGAGTTTCTGCACATCGCCAGCATGTAAACTCAGTTGTTCTTTGTGTCGTTCCAACTGTGTAATATTAATCTGAATCAAATTGGCTATATCTGCCAGAGGTTGAGACAGCTGTACAATCAACCGACGTGATTCATTAATAGATAAAGTATCTTGTATCTTATGAGGTTTCAAATGGGCTATGTAAGTTAGCAATCTATACAATACAAGAAAGTGATGTAATAATAAGACAAAAAAAATATTACATGGTTTCTTACCGCCAACATTCTTCTGATGATATTGTCCAGCTTGAAGCAAAGTCATCCTTTTCGCGCTGGTTGAATTGTATTCCCTGCCTAATAGCAACTAGGAAACGGAAAGACTCATTATCAATACAATATATGTTCTGTTTATCCAAAGGAATTTTTACATAAGGTGGCTTATTTTGCGTTCCATCCAAAATTTTTCTTAGTGGAGGTAAAGTGTCTCCAGGACGATAAAATGTACTTCTAGAGTTAGTGAACAAGAATATTATATTTTGGCTAGCGCTTTTTTCTAATCGAGACAAAAGCTGTTTGATGCAATATTCAAACATGACAGTAATCCTCGCGTTATTCGGTTTCAACAAAATGCAAATCGCATTAATTTCATGAAATTCTCCTAAATAAGCTAGAAGCTTCTCGAAGTTAATATTGTCTTGTTCTGCTCCACGGGTATCTCCAATTCCGGGCGTGTCGATTAATCGAATACGAATATCATCAAGTGGAAATATGTAACTCTTAGCATTCTGAGTAGCGGAAGCTCCCACTTCTTCTGATTCATTCTCACTTTGACCAATACGTATTGTACGTTCTTCATAATTGTCATCGGTAACAGTAAACTTGGAAGGAATCAAACTAATCAGTTCATCGGTCACCGCTTCTGTTAAAGTTAAGTATGTCAAATAATTAGCAAAGGCATTTATGAATGTAGATTTTCCAACACCGGTTTCACCCAACAGCAAGATATTAAACTCTTTTTTAGGTACAGAATTATGCGGCAATCCATCGATTTGATTGACTGATGACATCTTTGCTGAAACGAAAAGAGAATGCAAATAAATAAATAAAATAAAAAGATAGCTGATATAAACAAAAATGGATGGAAGAGTTTATATTTCGTGGTGTACCGTTTGGCAGAATAACTTCTCCTTTATCAAGGTTCGCGGTTATACGAACGTAAACACAAAACATCAACATCGGAAGGAAGAAAATGATTAATGGTTTGACATATAGTCAGACTGACGCTTTGCCCAAAAGCAAATACGTATTTCTTTCATGTCTATGCCAAGGAATGACTTAATATCTCACGGTATGTCACATGACTATCTATTTCTATTATCTCAAGTAAGAAAGTTGTGCTTAAGATGACATAGTCAGGTAAGGTGACACACCCTCAATATCTTTTCGCTCTATGAGTGACAGTAACGTTATATGGTCAGCCTATATGTATTGCCAGTGTCAAAATCTAGTATGGCCGTCAGTGATTGCAAGCTTTTACGTAGTGAAGATTGTCGTAGTTTTTAAACCCAAAAAGGATTTAAGCAAGTTCATATATTATGTTGAAAATACTCAGGTAAGATTTCTTCAAGTTGAGATAATTTATTTGTAATCTAGGGTCAATTTGCATCAAATACTATACAACTGATATTCTAAACTCAAAGTGTTTACCACAACAAATAATATGTTTTTACATTCACTTATGTTTAAGATGACATACCATGATGTTGGTGTAAGACGGCATACTATGTCATCTTACCCTAAAGTGGCTGCGTATGGAATATAAAAAATCGGATTTCTTTTTGTTTGATTACAGGATGGCTGACAATTGTAAATAAACCTCGACACGGAAGAGTTGGTCACAAAAGGACATGAACCAGACCATTGAAGCGGTTAGAGAGAACGCGATGGGTTGGCTTATGGCATCAGAACGGTTTAACGTGCCACAAGCAAAGTTTCGTTGCCACTATCAGCATGTTTTAGTAAATCTTAGTCGCTATAAGCCAATCTTTGACTCAGAGATGGAAGAAGAACTAGCAAATCATATTCTCGACCTTGAAGGGAGACTTTTTGGATTGAACATCATTGAAGTAAAAAAATTAGCTTATGAATTTGCAGAAAGGGCGGCATTGGATCGCAGATTTGAGAAGATTAATCAAACTGCTGGTTGGGAATAGCTGAAAGGGTTTAGAGAATTCAATCCCAACATCTCACTAAAAGCTCCTGAGCCAACATCAGTTGCAAGAACGAAGGCATTTAATAAACCTCAAGTAATGAAATTCTTCGCGTTTTTAGAGAAGACAGTGCCTGAAGAAAAGATCCCAGCACATCTACACTATGGACGAATCTGGGCTTAGTACTGTCCAAAAGCCCCCAGAGGTATTCGCACGCAAAGGAAAGAAGCAAGTTGGCGTTATAACTGGTGCTGAGCGTGGTGAGCATATCACAGTGGTTGTCTGTGTTAACGCCATTGGAAATTTTGTTCCATTTGCGCTAATAATACCATAAAACAATAACAAGGCTGAATATTTTGATGGTGCACCGCCAAACACTTTGAAGCTGCGCTATGTCACTGACTGTATGGCGGATGAACTTTTTCTGAAGTGGATGCAGCATTTCGTTACCCTTGTTGGCGCCACCTCAACAAACAAGGTACTACTAATCCTTGACGGCCATTTCAGCCACAAGAATCTGGAAGCACTCGAATCTGCCAAAGCTAACGGCGTGGTAATGCTCTGTTTCCCGCCTCATTGCACTCACAGAATGCAACCTGCAGACATATCATTTTTCGGGCCACTTCAGGTATATCACGACGGCGAGGTTGCCACATAGATGAATAATCATCCTATCAAATTTCTGGAAGAGCTTACGAATATGCCGCTACAGTCAGAAATGCCACGAATGGTTTTGAGAAAAGAAAGAAAAGAAAAAATTTATCCGTTCAACCCACACATTTTCCCAAAGGAATTGTTTTTACCCAGCGAAGTCACTAAAAATGACACTGAAATGAATAAAGAGCAGATGGATATTGCAGGTGTTCCGGAAAACATTACTCAAAATGTTGAAGGACCATCGTCATCTCCAACTATTTTGACAGGACATGGTGACATTTAAACTTTGTCACAAGCTAGCTCTGATCAGACGCCTAGTTTGGACGGACATAATGACATTCAAACTCTGTGTGAACAGACCCTTCTTGGAAAAAAGATACTTTCTGCAACAAAGGGGTTGCTACAGGACATATTACCACTACCTCTACGGGGAAGGCCCGAGCAACAAGAAAACTCCCTAGCAACGCTACCATTTGATTCTAAAAATTTTGGCAGTATCCTCGTAGTAGATTAATCAAAGATTATGTGACTGATTTCGTTTGCCGGTAGAAATCATTTTGCCCCTTTTTATCGCTTTCCGTGTTGATTTACTTTCTTCGAAGTCCTCAGTGCAGTAGATTGTATCCGGTCGCAAAGAAACCGTCGTACATTATTTGATTACGGATCATTATATCCTTATTCTCGTCATCAAATTCCGTCTATTAGAAGGTTGAAAGCGTTAATTGTTCCTGCTTTGCCAACGCAAACCGTCTGACAAACGATTTGTTTGTCACTAACTATTCCCACCTGTTGTATAGCTGAGAAGTAGCTAAAAGTTGTTCTCGAGGGAATACATCGGCTGCTTATCTGTTAAATTGATCTCTCGTACTTGGAGTTGCTTCAAGTCCTCGCTGGTCGTTCTTCGGAGAAAAGTTCGTTTACAGCAGAATATCAAGTGCTATTATGCTTTGGACAGAGCAAACGGATAAATGGATTATCTACTTAGCACAAGGTAATTATGCAAGTCTTAAAATCTGTATTTATTTTTGTTCATTTTCCCGTTGGAGAACAAATCAGTTGTTACAGCTTAAGTTTAGTTACATGTATTTCGTGTTTAGTTGTTTCTCTGCTTAATTTAGTTGCAGGCTGCCGAGTTGCTGTGAACCATTGTGAACCAACTATTTGGGCAGTTTTATCCGTCGTTGGCGTCCTTCCCACATTTTGTCTTTGGAAAACAAATTGACAACTAGCTTATCGTCAAAACCACCCGTTTTCGACCCGTTGAACTGGCCAAGTGACGCTTTAATTTTATGTTGACGGTGAGTATTCGCGTAAGAGTCACAAGATCCTGTTTTTCCCGTAACAAAGAAAACTGGAGATCTTTCTGTGTTGGTTTAATGTGTTACCAATAAACTGTTACTAAACAGAACAGAACAGGTTGAAAAATATAAAGTCAGAGATTAAATAAATCAGAAGAATCAAAGGAGTGGATAGAGTACGCGTCACAAGTAACTAGATATACATCAGAGTGAAGTTCACTAGATTCCAGACGAAAAAGACTTTAACGATAATCTAGAGAAAATGAATGTTAACTGAAAGTACATATAGTATAACAGACTTACAATTAAATCGGACATTTAGCCAAAAATATTAGAGCTAGAAATTCAAGAAAAAGGGAATTTATGGCAATTACAATCTTGGTAGCTATTCACTAAGGAAAATCATAAAAAACTTTAGCGAAAATAGCAGTATGTATGTGAATTTTAGCATTTTCTATGCTAAGCTATACTTCATACGAAAGAACCAAACGCTGTTTTTCCGTTTTAAAACCGATTGATTGATTATTTTGATGAGAGAACTAAACCCGCTAACGGTTCAAGCACAAGTAGTTAGCAATTACTAAAGTTGGACGTTTCTGCGGTATTCCTTTGCTGTGGTGTGTATTCAGTCAAATATAAGGTGGACAGGCACAAATGATATAAAAGACACCTTTCCAAGGCCTTGAAAACCACAAGACATTTTATATTAATCATAAATTATAAAAGTTGAGGTGAATTTTGTCTCTTTACCGTTAGATCTAATTAGTACTGATATTCTTAAAAACCATACGTATTGACATCTATTAAGTTATCTTTGAAAGTTGTTTGTCGTTAAATTTTGATCTCAAACCTCGGCACCAACACCATATTTTAAATTGCTTGCACCAACGCTTATAAAATGTATATTATGCGTTGAAGGGAGAATATCGGGAAGCGAAATAGACTGAGAACTACGTTGACGTATACGCTACTGATTGGCTGGAGATCAAATCAGTAGACAGTGTCTTATTTAATATCCGTAGCGGACAGGAATCAGGACAGACGGGATTCCAAACGGAATAATTTCCGATCCCAAAAAACGGGCAGTCAGTGGCAGCAAGGCTGGGATTTTGTAAAAAGAGAAGTGCCTATAAATAAGGAAAGCAAATTTTGTGGCGAGAGATGCTGAACCCTTTTAACTAGTAGAAGTACTATTCTAAATTTAAAAGTGCAGTTGGAGATATCTATTTAAGGGCGAACTATCCTCAGTATTTTAAACTTATTCGAAATTTTTGTGTGTTACAGAGTTATTTGACTAAACGTAATAAGTTTGAAGTTGTCAAACGTATTATCGTTACATCCCTCTTTAGCTACATTACCGTCATGCTATGGGTCTTCGTCTGAATCATTCAAGGTGTCTAATTCGCTTCTTCGTAGCTCATAGAAACGTAGTTTACAATATTCATCTGGTTCTCTGTACATCTGAAAAATTCTTATTTTCTACCGACAGTAATCTGTTTTTGTTATTTGAGGAGTTAGATTTTACAACTCCCGTAATATAAGCAATACCATTCAGACGGCCGGTGCAAAAAGTGAATGCATTAGAACATTCCGACCCGAGAAATTGTAAATTGTTTTCGAAATCTCATTAATCATTATTTTTATTACGCATAGAATATACTATGTCTCTTATCATTACAGTTGTGCGGACATTATGTTTTTTTAGATAAGAAATTAATTCTCCAAAGGCGTGTAAATATTTTTTATTATTTTCATACAGGAGTATGTCAAATTAGATACATAAACTGAAATGTTTATATATTTAGTTATATACCGCATTTCGGTTTATGTATCTCACAAAACGAATACAAAAAATTATCTTATGTAAACAAACTTCTTTACGAATACAATTCTTCAAGAAATACCTACTATTTATTCATTTACAAAACGTACGATATTTATTTTTTACAAACATTGATAAAATAATTTACAGTGGAACCTCCACAACTCGAAATCCAAATATTAGTTCGAGTTATAGAAAATACGAGTTACGGAAAATAATTTTTTTATATGCAATTGTCGTTTAATACATAAAAATGTACATAGTTTATTAAATGCAAAGTATAAAAATATTATTTTGTATGTAATTGCGTATAAAATTGATACATACATATACATTTTATTTTTTATGAAAATAATCAGTAATTTGTTTGTTTCCTGTTTGGAAATATTTTTATTGAATCAGTGATTAGGTTTTAGTGGATATTTTTTTGATACAAATAGTTTCATAAAATGTTTCAATCTTGACTAATTTTCTCCTATCGTAAAAAAGTTCTTCAGTGTGTTGAAGGCATTTTGAATTTCTCGATGTGAAGGTCTACACAGAAAAAAAGGATTTCTTCTATTAAGTATACGTGTATGTTTAAAAAAATATATTTAATTCAAGTTAATACATCTTTCAATCAAGGAAAGTTGTTTGATGCAAGTATACCTATTGTGATACAACACAATGTTTATTGAAAGTTTATAATTATCTTTTATATTTTTACGTTTATAATTTTTTTTATGTCAAATAATTTGCCCAAAAGTCAAATAATTGTGATTAAAGGTTATAATGTGATTATTTTATGCAACTTGGATGATCTTTTATTGATGATCTATAATAATGACACCATGATCAACACGTGACCAATCTCTATCAAGTTGACAGTTAATTAATCAAACAATTTTACATTTCCTTTTTATTACTTCAAAAAAAAGTTTAAAATCTTGTTTTCTATTTTGAATATCTTCAAATTTAACTTATTTCTTTTTTATCTACCACCTTTTTTTATTCTTGTTTAACTTCACTTAACCACAACCTTGTTCACTTTACGTTTCCTGTTCCTTTTCCGCAGATCTCCTTGTTTACATACACCCTTTACCGCGTAGGTCTTCCACTGTTAATGATTATCCAAGCCTCCTCAATATGTCACCGTTCAGTCCACTGGCTGCTTAAGTCCTCACCAAAGACATTTGAACCACACATATCAACGGTTCCATTATTCCTCCATACAATAAAATGTATTAGAATGTGAGTAAATGAAATAATGAAGTTACTCTTCGTTGAACTAATTAATTATTTTTTTTTATATCGACCAAATTTGTTTAAATGTTCACGAAGATTGCAATTTGGAACTAATATTAACTTTAACTGAAATGTATTGTTCTCTCTCTCAAAGTTCATAAAATTGGCACTAATCAAGTTATATTTTTTTTTGTTTCAATTTATGTTTCAAGTTTATAATTTAACTAACATAAACAACACTCACGTTAATTCAAGAAGTTGTTCCTTTTTTTTATTATATTTTCCATTCTCCCACATCAACAATAAGAAAAATCAGTAATTAGGATATGTACCATTTTATTAACATCATTCTTTTTAAATATGCTTCTTTTAATACAACTTCAATCATGACAAATGTAATTTTAATTAATAACTTTTCTTTTCTTTAATAAATTTTAAATAACTTTTCTACATTTCGAAACTCTTTAAAAAATTTTTCTCTCCACTTCCTATCAAGAATTATTCAACAAATTCAACTGTTTTTTTTACATAAACTCCTTATCAATTTTTATCAATAAACAACTATCATGTAATCATATCATTTAACTAATCTAGAATGTTCATTTTCTTAACTTATTTACAAATCGTAACTTATATACTATATAATACATTTCCAAATATTTAAAATGTTCAATTTAATTGTTTGATACTTTGTTGTCACATTTTACGTCTTTAAAATTGAATTTAGTGAAGATCATTGTCATTATTACTTTTTCTTATTTGGGCATCGCTTTAGATTTTTGAATATCATCACACTATATGTTTAAAGGAAGATACTAATTTGTTTAACTAGTATAGTATATTTAAAACTAATAATCTTCATTGAAGCAGGGATCGATTTAAATTAAAAATATTACTGTTTCCTATGAAATATATTCATACGTTTCTTTAAATATTACAATAATGTTCATTCAAATTTAGTAATGTTATTGAAGTAGTAAGTGAGAACATTCTATAGATGTCGGTAGAATCTGTTTATGCGGTAAATGTTATTTCAAGTGTTTATATAAGGGAATTTGCAAGAAACATATTTTGAGTTAAACGTGAGAAGATCAAACAGAAACTTTTATTAAAGTTCGATAACTTTTCATAATGACTTAAGTCTATATTTAATTTTCCTACTTTTGGAGTACGATTCTGTTAAACTGTAAATTTTAACAGTTGAAGGAAAATCCTTACTCAAACCTCAAAAGTAGGAAAATAATAAATAAAATATTATGCAGAGATTTTTTTATATTTTTGTGCACAATTATATAACTTAGAACAACTAATCAAAGATAAAGAAATTGACTAGACCAAGAATAATATCTATATTCACTTTTAAAATTCCATAGCTTTGCTTTAATTTTGTGGTTTTTTGGTAATTTCAAAATAATTGTACGTATTGCATTGAATCAAGCATATCTTAAGCTTACTTTAAGAATGAATATCTTGTATTTGAACTCTAAACATACGGTATTCTTTAAAAAACCAAATATCTGTTTGCTTATATACGAACTTATCTAAAGTTTGAATTGAAACGGATAGCTTTAAATGAAGCATTCCTTTTTTTGTGTGTAGTTGGCGCAGCTTCTTCAGTGTCGTTATCATCACTATTTTCTTGATCTTCGTTTTGAGTAACATTTCAAGCCACACTATCTACGATTTCGTGATCGGTAGGATGTAATTTTTGATAATAGCAGATAATGTACTAGGCGGTATTTCGTATTCTTTGGCAATGGTTTTTTTCTTAATACCATTTTCGACCTTTTTTAAAATTTCAATTTTTTTGTTTAATATTAAGACGTTTGAGATGACGTTTCGGTGTCATTTTATTAGATATTGACCGTGCAAAGAATCACATGAACTGAACTTCTGACGAAAATGACTAGGAAGAGTATAAGGAAATCCGTTTGAACGAAGCGTAATACATACATATAAAATAATAAGAATAAATGTATCGTCGTATAATTTCCATTTGTCGCTCCTTATGCGTACTATCTAGTGTAGTATTCTAAGAAATATAAAAGTTTGTATCGAGTTTATCACATACTAATAATTCAAAAATACACCATTTCCCATTATACTTTTTATTCATACTTTATATTCTAATTTTAATAATTCCGGTAAATAAGGGTCAAAGTAAAATTTCTCAACTTTTTCCTTACATTTAGCAAAAAACTGGTCATCTCGTAAGATTTTCTCGAACAAAAATTCTTTTGGTGTCCAACAAATAAAATAACAATAGTCTCTTCTTGTTACATGCAACTGACATTGGAATTGGTAATAGTAGTTGTCATTTCTTTTTAAATATAATTTGTCATCAGCAGTTAAAGTTGCGAATTTTATGGTTTTATTCTAGATGGCTTCTTTTGCAGTTGAAAATTGTGCACTATAAGGACACTTAATTTCAATTATGCCATTACTACCTATTAAACCATCAGGCGTTGCTCGGATATAACAATCCTCATAATCGATGAAGAAACTACATTCTTTAACTTTTAGACCACTCCTACTTTCGAAGTCTTTGCGAGCTATAGGTTCATGTCTATCCCATAGTTAGTTGCCTTTATGCTGTTGAACACATTAATTAAATATTTTATGGTATTTTTTGGATTTGTTGTCCGTTTCATCTTACAGACTTTTCCAAACGAGGAAGCGGTTATTCGTTTTCTGCGTTCCTCAAACCATACGGCTGAATTCTTTTGCTGCAGTGCTGCGAAATACTCATGATTTCATCTGCAGTTTTATTCAGTTTCTGCATAAACTTTTCTTTCAAATCTTCCAATTCTTTCTCGCCGATCTCTGACATTTGTAAATTTGGACTACAGTCTTCATCTGCGTCAATAAACTTAGTGGTCGTCTTTTGTTTAGCTTTATATCTGTTCTTGTCATAATACAATTTTCTACGACATAAAGCGTTTTTTTGTTAGTAACATACTTTTGTGTATGACGTCCCGGACTTTACTTTGTGATGGCTTCGTGAACTGCTGCATGAAAATTGCCACCACTATTTAAAGAAATTGCAGCAGCGTTATATCTCATTTCATAATTCCCTGTTTTGGAAAAGTTTATTCTTTTTCCTACTTTAAATTTATCTAGGACGGAATTGTAGTTTTCGGCAGTGTTAGTGGTCATATTTTTTACTAAACTAGCGGCATGATAAACTAATCGATTTGTACATGCCATAATGTCGTTCAGTAAATCCCCAAATCTTATACTAGTAAATTTTTGAATTATATGCAAGCATGACGAAAAATCTTGTATGCACTTCGGGCTGTACTTTTTGTCTCGAATTATTGGGAAACCTCAGCCCTACGGGCTTCGGCTTGCAAACTACATTCTTGACTAAAAAGTGACACTTACGGTTCTTAGTTCATAAATAGCTATTTCTATTTGTATTCCCTGCCAAAAGTCTTACTTTCAGCTTACGAGCCCCAAAGATTGGAAAGGAACAATGGATTTACATATCAACCACTAATAAAATCAAAATGTCTGCTCACCTAACAGATGTTGTTTTGGATTTCGACTGAATGGATGTTTGGGTTTTTTCTGTCTTATCACTGTTAGCGCTATCTGTTAGCATATATTCATCAGCATTTTCTACATTCATGTTTTTATTTACGTTGACATTTTCCATCTGCTCACCGTATTGATAGAAGAATGGTTTATTTTATGATACTCTAAACAAAAAGTAAATAAGGTTCTTCTTTGATTAGGTAGTTGCAGGAATTTTATATGCAGGTTTTGCATAAGATTATTTTTCGTTGGTTTTAAGTCGTTTTAAAAAATTAATAACATTTCTTTTACATATGTACTTGCTAAGCCTTTTATTATATTCATACAATTTCCAGGGTTAATTAGGTTTTAACTTTATTTATTTAATGACAAAACATAGAACTGATGCTTTTGAGAAACACTAAAGGTTAAATCAGAAATAACAATTTTGAAACGTTTGGGTGGACAAAATAAATGCTAACAAGTATATAAAGAGATTTTAATAATTTTTATAGAACGGTCTAAAACCAAAAAATAAATACCATATAACAATAAATACATTATCTATTTAAATTGCATTCGTTTCCAATTTATTAAAAACATTTAAAAAATAACAAACAGTATCCAACTTTCCTCCTTCCCTTTTTAATACTCCAAAAGTAATAAAAGTAATATTCAAATAAAAAATCTCAACTTCAGAAATGCTTGCCTATTCGGAGATGCCGTCCATGTGCGTTACATTTCTTGCGCACGTGGTGGTTTGAGCGTCTCTGTCCTTCTCTCTGTCCCTGTCTACCTGTTTCTTGATACAAAAAAAACCGAAGTATGGTTACGGGTGTCTTATATAGAACGCATTAAGAGAGATAATATTTCAAACTTGAATTAGAGGAACACAAACTCAAAATTTGTTAATCAATCATCTAATTTTTTTCTGCAGCAAAAAATAACTAATACTTCCACGATTATAACCATTTTTAGCAAATACATAAAAAAAATAACTGCTGATTTGAATGCGAAAATTATATCTTTAATTGTAATTACCACAAAAGCAAAATACATATATTTTATTACCCCTTTGGAGGCGGAGCTCTTTAGGAACTTAAACGCTGCACTGACATCTACTGCATAATAGTCAATGTAAAACGGGTTAGAAAGATGTTAATTCCCTGCAAATTATGCGTCTTAGATAAGTCATGGTGAAATGCACTCCAACCATTTTAGATGAAAGTTACCACTTGTTAATTTTCCTTAGATTAACAAAATTAGTAGGCCAAGTGTTGACTAAAAATTTTATTCGTAAAGTACATAGCCTATTCTTTGTCGTAAAGGTATTTTATTCTGTTTGAATTGCGTTTCTGTACGAAAATAAATTTGCTACTTTTTATAAATGATGTCACATGCTTCGTAATATGTATTAATTATTTCTGTTGTTTAGAGCATATATTTTTGTAAGAAAATTATATTATAGCTTAGATATGTATTTCTAGATTTCAGAACTAATTTTTGATTTATCATACGAATCATGCTTCGTTTGTTTTCCCCGAAATTACGACACCCAATTTTGACCATTCTGAGACCCTAAATTTCCCAACCTTAAACGCTTTGCAGATGATTTGTTTACTGAAATATAAAATGTGTTTCAAAACAGCTTTCTGACCTACACAGTAGCGTAACAATCAACCCTACATACCCCTGCAATGCGGGGGCCCAAAAGAAAAGGGGTCCCTACAAGATGAATCTCATTGTTTCCTTTATTTCCTTTCAACTCTGCAATTAATCGTTCGTTCTATCATCATCACTTTATGAAACAGCAACACTAACTCTCAAAATTGCATTTTTCCAAGTATTAATAAATGGGTATGGTTAGCACGTGTTTCAATTACGAATCTAAATTTCATTTGGAAGAGTGTCTTGTTATTTTCCGGTAAATAAGTAGGTATGTACATAGGTTCACTGTAAAAAAAGTATCGTCACCCTAACGCAAAATATGGTTAAATTGACTATACTGTATGATTAATATAGGCACAACCAAATGTATTGTTAACTACACAAATTAGAAATTGTTAAATATTTATGTTGTTATGACAACTGTAATAAATGGTTACACGTTGACCACAAACCCTAGTAAAAAAGCAACAAAATGAAAATGTTATATTAACAAACTAGAATTGGTTTAAAAGACAATATTCATAATGTCTCCCCCCGCAGATAAAGTTTATATACATATTATATATTATATAATACATTCATATTATATGTATATATAAACATAAATAAATATACAATAATAAAAATACCTCCAGATGTTCGTTTCGTCCTTGTTTGGACTCATCAATGGAGGATAATGAAAGTCGATGCTTGCACGCTTCATACTGGTTATATACAAATCAAATATAACATTTAACAGCATGAAAATGCTAAGGTGCCATCTACTAGGAACGCCGAAAAATAAGAACGTATTGTATTATAAATTGTATATTAACTACACCCTGTATTGTTATCTCAACACATATTATAGTTGTTCGTCAATTACAGCGAATCATTATTTTTACAATAACTAAAAGATGTTTAACTAAAATTAAATTGTCATTTTAACAATGGAGTTCAAATGGTTATGGCTATTTTGAACATAAAGTATTGTTACAGTAATTATATTTCTGTTAACCATAAGTTTATAGCTAAGTTTAACAATACCGTTTTTACAGTGTTGTAAATGATGAAATATGAAACAATTTTCAATACAAAAGAAACTTCTAAACTATAATACGACAATTCACTTCTGAAAAACCCTAATTGTCTTTCCTAGAAATTTATAGACTGAGAACGGTCAGTTTAGACTGCACATTGTTTAATTAAGACTTAGCGTTGAATGGGGTGATTTGCATTAAAACTCATTTTGTTCTTCATTTCTTAAGAGAAAGTTTGTGCGGTTACTAAACTGCTTGTTTTCATTTTTTAATTTTTTAAATAATACCTATAAACGAGTGTATTTAAGCGGCAGTCAAAAACGAGAATTATGGGAATGCACAAGAGAAAATTAAAAAGTTACCAAAACTCGATCTTTTTGTAAAGCCGCCATCGTCTGCACATTTAGATGATAAGCTTTTTACACGTTTAAATATAAATAGATTTAAAAATTAGAAATAGAGCCCGAACAAGAACCTTCGTGTTCTCAATCTCCCGGAAATTTACATTTAGATTCCATTAAAAAAGGTGCCGTTAACACACAAATTTTTGATTAATTTAATTAAATTGATAAATACCGCTATTTCTAGATAGAGAAAATGAGGATGTGGTGAAAACGGGAAAACACTTAAAGAGAATTTTTATCTGACCGTTCGTTATATCCTGTGGATGGACTTAGCGATGAAGAGAAAAAAGATGGATCGTGTAAACCAAGCGGACCTTTTGTAAGAGAATCTGAAAGTAAACGATGTTTTTCGGAAAAGTATTATTAATATACTACAAAATCTGGACAATCCATACGAAGATATTGGTTATGTTATTCTAGGCAATTAAATGTCTCTTTTGTGAACCGTGCTGGTTGTTTGCAGACCGAAATAATAAACATTATAAAAAGGCTTGGTGTGAGGGCATTCGCGATTGGCAATGTCTTTTTAAAAGAATTTCAGAACATGAAAATTCTTTGGTTCATTTAAATGCCTGTTTAATTTATATGACGCTTGGAAAACTGGTAAAACCATTCAACAAGCATTTGATGCAGAAAAGTCTGTAAATATTTGGAAAGAAATATTAAAAAGATTCGTTGACATTATAATCACTTTATGTTCATGTAACATGGCTCTTCGAGAACACCGTGAAACAAAAGAAGCAGTAATATTAGGTAAAGGTGGGAGCTTTGTATCTATTTCGTATTTGTTGGCTAAATATGACCCATTTTAAAAAATGATTCAGCGGATGACAGTAAAAAGAAATATCTAAGTCCTAAATCCAGAATGAAGTCATCGAATTAATAGGTTCGACTATATATTAGTATCATAAAAGCTGAAATTAAAAAAGCTCCCTTTTTTCAGCCATTATGGATACCACTCAAGATATTACAAAAACCGACCAATTAAGTCAAATTATTCGATACGTAGAAATTATCAAAGATCCTAATTCAGTTTCAATTTCTATAGAAATAAAAGAATCATTCATTAGTTGTAGTTGTGAAAAATGAAATCGCCGAAGAACTTCAAAGTGCTATTTTAAATAGTTTATCTGAAATTGATATAAATAAATGCAGGGAGAAGGATTATGATGGGACTGACAACATGAGTGGTAGATACTGCGGGCTGCAACTACTAATGAAGAATAAATTACCAAGTGCTCATTATATTCACCGTGTTTCCCATAACTGAGACTTAATTTTGAATAATGTTTGTATAGAGGTAGCGGAAATTCAAAGATTTTACAAAATAGTTCAATCAATTTATACGTTTTTAGGAAATAGTATTGAAAGATGGGAGTCATTACGGGTTTATCAAAAACATGAAACAATTAAACACACGGTTAAAAAATTATGTACAACCGGATGGGCTTTTCGTCATGATTCTGTAACTGCATTACAATATATCTATAAGGTAATTTTAAAACTGATTACTTATATTTCACTTACTTCACATAAAAAGAACGCAACGAATCTTAAACATTAAAGAAAAAATGCAAAGTTTTTAAAAATGATGCAAATTTCTATTTCTTATTCATATGTTTACAATAAGGGTCCCATTTTCACTCTTGCGTGGAGGGGCGCTTAATCAGTTGTTACGCTACTGGACCTACACTTATGCAATACCGCGAAAAGCCCTGCCTTTGAGCACAGAATAATAAAAGCGGAGCTTTGGGTACTGACGGTTACGTAAGACTTAAAAGAGTAGAGTTTCGGAAAAACAGCAGTTCACAAAGTAGTTAGTGGTGACGTGCTAATATCAGCAAAAAGCACAATATTAATTGTTTTTCTGTTAGACACGATAATGACACCAACGCATGACGTATTATTTAAATAAATAGATAATAAAAAAGGAGAAACGTTAATATTTCAGATGAAAATAAGACTCTTTGTATGCACATCCTCACTGCATACTTTTAATATTTCCACTTGCTAAACATAAAGAATATCAAAACAAACGGAAAATTTTCAAGGATTTTTAAATGAGAATAAAGAAAATCATATCGGGAGTAACATAATTATAAAATTAGTTATTGTAGTAAGTAGTCGAGGAAAAACCAAAATCTTGTAACGTTATTTATAACACGATATTTATTTAAAAGTACACATGAATTTTGTCAATTACTATCTGTATTTTTATTGTTATCTGTTTTACACTATTATAATTATAATCTAAATTTAAGAATTAAGATAAGTAAAACTGTAAATTAATTTTTGTAAAAGGATTATAACAAATCCATCGTAAAACAGATTATTTGAGTCAATTAAGATCACCTACACAATTACCAAACGGTCGATCTTTATTTTAATTTAATTGCTAGAATCTCCCGCCAAAAGTCATCAAACATCCTTACTAAGGAGGCATTTTTTAATATTTAAACGGGAAACATTTAAATGTTAAATATAAAATTAGAATTATCTAAATATTCTGAATTAAGTAATTCAAACCTGCACTACTTCGCCAGTCTGCTACTCAAGGTCATCATAATAAAAAAAAATTCACACATTTATTTCATAATAAATAGAAATATTTCAGTATAAATTACACAATTAAGTAAAATAAAAATGTAATACATAAGTCATCAAAGACAAGAAAGCAAAATATTTATTATTAATAAGATGCAAACTTACCCTTAAATTATTTGAAATATGCAATTACAATTTAAAACACGTTAATTCACTATTGTTTATGTAGAGGACTCCAACCACTCTATCTACACGAGACTGAAACGACAATAGACGCGCATTCATACGTTCTTCAGTGGCATTGAGAAGTAATCCCACTTGCATGGAATATAAAGGTTAAGGGGAATCCCTCTCCAACCTACAGTTAGATTAAAACGAATGGACTTCAGTTGGTTTATACGGTAACTATATGGAAATCCCGTCTGATGTCCCAGTAAAACACACTGTAATTATCAAAATATTATGTACGATTAATAAACATTGTTTTATATCTTTTATCTACAATAATTCTGACCTATCGCAGAGCAGATTAATTTTATGTGAATTTTCCTTGAGGAAACAAAAATAAATAACAAGCTAAAGTATATTATGGTGCGGTTTAAACTATGAATCATCAACTTTGAATGCTTTAAGAGGAAAGAAGTTTTATTTTTAGATGTAAAATTATCGGTCTCAAAGTGTTTCGTGATAACTTATTTGTTAATTAAAACACATTTACTATATATACATAATTCTCAACATTCATGAGTTGGAATTCACTAATAAATTAAAGCTTACAAATATTCTTTAGAAAATAGAACTGTTCTCAGGAAAAGCATTTTTAATAACTGCAAAAGCCTAGCTTGCAAGGCATCAATATAAAGTAATCAAATCAAAAATAAGGAAAAATCTACAAACCCATGCAAACAGGAGGAGGGGACGGTCCACCCCCGGGCCTCATCTTGTAGGGGGCCTCCAAATGGGCCATCAATAATTATACAAATTATACAAGGAAGTAAAAATAGAAAAGGCATATAAATTGGGAAATAGAACATGTTTGGTAAAAACGGGAAGCAAGGAAGATAAAAACAAGATAATGCAAAACAAAAAGATACTGAGACTGATTAAACATGAACAAGTAAATATATATAAACAACGATCTAACAAAAGAAGAGATGCATATACAACGCGAAATCCGAAATAGAGCAAAAGAAGAAATAAGCAAGGGCAACTAGGAATGTCGGAAGAAAAGGTTTGGTTTGAGGTCACTCTGAATTCACATACCAAGAGCTGAAAGAAGCTCAAGTTCGAGTACTAAGACATATTCAACAGAGTGTCAGAGACGCAGGTTCGAGATGCCGTGTAAAAAGGATGAATGTATTCAAAGACTCAAATGGGTTATTACGATTGAAGAGTCCACTCTACAACACAAAGTTAGAGTTCGACATCTGATGCCCGATCATACTACCTGGAAATAATGAAGTCATCAAATTATTAATCAGGAAGGCACATGAGACAGTCTCATATATCGGAGTTCAAACGGTTCAACATTTACTCCGCCATAAGTTTTGGGTCCATAAAAGAAAACGTGCCGTACGTTCGGTCATCATCTCCTGTACAATATGCGGGTGCTTCAATGCTAAGAAAGCGACTGTGGAGAGTACCGGAAGATAGAGTCATAACAGTTGGCTCCGAATCATAAAGTGGAAGTATGTTGCGGATCCATGAGATGTACACTGAATTTTAGGGTATTATAAGAACAGAGGCTTTTTATTATTATTCAAAATTTGTGAATCAGTGAAACTAACAATTTGTTAAATAAAGTTTTAGTAATTTTGATGAATTATTAATGTATTGTGCTTTATGCTAAGCAATTGAGTCATGTTATTTACTTTCAATTTTGATGTATTGGCTATTGTATAATGTCAGAAAAAATATAAGTTGTTAAAGGTTGTCGATCTGTTTTATTACCTACACCTAAAATAGTTAGTGAGAAGTAAGAAAATTGGGAAAAGTAAGTACGTCTGATCTTTGGGAAAGTAGACCTCGTAATAATAAAGAGTGACCGTGAAAAGTTACATGGACAGTGCAGTCTGTTTTGGAATTTTGAGTTTTTGTTCTAAGTTTAACCAAAGAAGCTCTAGCGTCCAACTTGTCGATAGGTACCTGTTTTTAGTTTTTTTTTGGTTTATTTCAGATAAAAATTAAATGACAGATCCGTGGTTTATCATAGTGGTGATAGATCGCAATTTAATTTAAAGCTATCTGACATCCACGATCCTAATCGAGGTAAGTAGTCTTAATAGCCACATTGGATTCAAATAAGCATTTAAGTTACTTGGCGAGTAACCTTTTAATTTGGAGTAACTAATAATTGTTGTTACAAGATGCAGAACTGGAAAACTTCTTGCAAAGTGACAAGTCTATCCTCGACTTCAAGAAACATAGAATGCCATCTGATAGATTTCTTTGGTGCGACATATCCACAACTAACATTCGCTCATTTTTCCCAGCAAGTTATTGAATGAGTATTTATTATCAAGTCCATGGCCTTGCCCATCCTGGCATAAAAGCAACGGTCAAGCAGATAGCTGCTCGGTATATTTGGCCTGATTTTAAAAACGATATCAGGAAATGGACACGAGCTTGCATTGACTGCCAGAAAAATAAAATAGACATACCAAGTCTTAAGTTAGCAGGTACCCCGAACCAGATGAAAAGTTTGATATTATACATATTGATATAGTTGGACCATTACCTCCTTAGCTTTGGAGGGATACTCCTGCTGTATCACAATCATCGACCGTTACACCTGTTGGATGGAGGTCATACCAGTAAAAGATGCCTTAGCTGAAAGCGTGGATAGAACGCTTTACGAGCACTAAATCGCAATTATTACGGACCAAGGCACATACTTTGAGTCTGAATTATTTCGTAGCTTCGCAAGAGCTTGCAGTGTGAAGGTACAGCAAACGACTGCTTATCAAACGATAAAATACAACGCCTACATAAGACTATAAAATCCGCAATTAGGTCTCATAATTCCATTAACTGGACGATATCATTGCCAACAATATTACTTGAATTAAGATCTGCAGTGCGTGAAGATGCAAACCATTCTATCGCGCAAACGGTATATGGTAAATCCATACGATTACTTGCAGTTTTTTCAGGAATCAAAAATACCAATAGACACGGACTCATTTGTGGCCAATCTAATTCGGCAAATGGACCTCTTACGACATTAAACACTCGACTGAAATCATCAATTTAAATATATTTGGGATGTAAAAATAATTCAATAATTTAGTGTTTTATTAGGTTTTAATAATTATAATGTTCTAGTGGTCACTAGATGCGAGTAGAAGCGTAAAAAACAGCGAGAAGGTTCTAGACTAATCTCGTACACTCCCCCTAGGTTTTATAAAGTCAATGTATAAGTTACCAAATAGTAAAAAAGTAATCAAGTGAGTTTTATTATTAAACACAGGCACCTGAATAGAGGAAATTTAATAACCTATTCTAATCAGTTGGGACACTTTCATCCTCTTCGGCAACCACCTCCACCCCCGGTATTTTAAATGGCACTACCCCATGTGTGATATATCAATTTAAATGGTATAAGATAATCTTTTACATCAAAGAAAATTAAAATCAGCCTAGCCGTCCGTGAACTGGTAACCAACTAATTTGATCTAAATTAAATCAAAATGATGATTTTCAGCCTTCATCCAACATTTCTAGCAACGGCGATTTTATATGGTCAATTTGATCATAGCATTTTTATTAACATGGAGTCCTACAAACAGCGAAGAAAAGAAATAATTTGATCTAACCGCTGGTAGTAGTGCCTAATGCGTATGTCTTGTTCACAATGCTCACTCCTGCTCGCTGCCTTACGTCAAGCACATCAAGAATGCTCGGTTTTGTCTGGTCTGTGATTTCAAATGCTACTTGCTGCAGATACTTGCTCGGACACTACGACAAACGATTTCGGTGCACACAATATATGTAAGCATAAGCGCGATACCATTCTAGAGAATTTCTTAACTATTATTTATTTTAAAAGAATTTCTAATTCAAACAATAATGATAACATGAATGAATATACCCATGACAGCCGTTTTCATTATTTCTACGGGAAAAGGATGACAGTACTTTAGAGAAAATGACAAATTTCGGATTTATGTTTATAATAGGAAAACAAAACAAATCAAACGCCAACCATTTATTGCTAAACAATGAAGTTTAGTTTTGACGAATATGCCGATACGTACCGGGTTTATGGCTTTTGCGAAGGAAATGGTAATGTTGCAAAAGCTGAATACTTGAGAAGGTTTCCAAATCGTCGTCGGCAAACGTATTTGGAAGATTGGATCAGCGTATGAGAGGCGGGTCAAAAGATACCAAACCTAATTAATGCTGGTGCTGCGCGAACTTGTCTTAAACCTGAGCAAGAAGAACTAATTTTACGGAGTGTTTCTGAAGAAGCTGGAAGTAGTACAAGAGGAGTTGCTCGCGGATTTAATATTCCTAGTAATTCCACCGTGCATGTTTTAAAAGCAGATTCTTTATATCCTTACCACTTTTGTACTGTTCAGTCGTTAACACCTAATGATTATCAAAGTCGCATTAACTACGGCGACAGATCGACTTGAACCAAAATTTCCATGAGCAAATATCGTGGATTGATAAAGTCATGTTTTCAAGAGACGACTTGCTTAATCGTCAGTGGCCTCACGAAAATCCACATTGCATGAAACCGTCTAGAAACCAGGTGAGGTTTTCTCTAGATGTTTGGATACAAGTATAGTAGCAGGCTATATTATTGGGCCTCACTTTTTACCACGATGCTACGCCTGAATGGAGAAAATGAGAAAAATAGCTCATTGTGCTTATAACGTTAGAGAATTGTTGAACGAAAATCTTTCGCAGCGTTGGATAGGTCGTAATGGCCCTTTATCGTGACCACCACGGTCTCCTGATTTAAATATTTTAGATTATTTTATTTGGGATTTTCTGAAGGAAAAGCTTTACCAAACACCTCCAGAAGACCTGCAAGACCTGCAAGCACAAATAATGAACAGTGCACAATTAATTACTCCCCAAATGCTTACAAATGTTCATAATAATGTAATGCCATTACGAGCAACCGCCTGCCTGGAAGCTAACGGAGAACAGTTTGGGCATTTGTTAAACTAAGTTATACTAAGTTTAGTTTTTACGATCAATCTAAGTAAAAAACATTATGCACTAAGCTCGTTTTCTGGGTCACGAAACTAGGCAACACACATAATACGCCATGGCACCTATGTTTTCAGAAAAGAAAAACCAAATGAAGCGTTAGGTTGTTAGGCAACCCGCATTGCACTTTACAGTCTACTGCGTATTTGGAAAGAAGCAAAACCAAACTCAAGTATTTATGCTAGCATTAATTAGGTAACATACATTACACGCCGCAACTATCTATGCATTTGAGAGTAGTATGCAAAGAAAATCATTTATACAAGTGCCGTTTTTTCGATGATCTGTGAACTGTGTACTGTGACGTTTCGTCTTAGTACTTTGTTAAGAGTGCACAACATTTTTTCTTAAAAGGTCACATATACCATTTTTTATACTAGTTGGCTATAAGAAAATAAATAATAACAGGTAACAGATTTTAGCCACCTAGTAATCAAAAACAAGTTTTTTAAAATAAAATCATTTTTGATAAAAACAATTAAACAATTGAATGTTTATCAACGGGTTGAAGAGAACCCTTGCTCATTAAGAGAGCACTTACATCAACAACGTTTTAGTTGGGCAGGAATTATTAGGGGATGATAACTCCGTAACTAAAACGTATCGGCCCTAGCCTTCTTTTGAAAAAATACTTATTAGATACCAGGAATTTACCCTATCACTTGTTGGGTAGCATTTCTTGACACCCTGTATGTAGCTTGTTATATATTTGTTAATTCCTAGGGGAGATGGAGATTTCGACATTTCTCAATTCTGTACTTTCTATGTACTTTTTTATAAGAAAGCTATTACTGGCGGCCGGCTCATGACCACATGAATTTCGGGGCACCCTGTACAAGGCTTATTTAATTACAATGTTAGGTAACGATTTTATTAATAAACAGATTCCTTCGCGTAAATGATAAAACGCTTAGTTTTCAAGGTAAAACTACAGCTGCATCTTATAGTAGATAACAAAAAATGTCCCTTGGCAAGTTTAATTACGTTTTAGTTTATTATAAGTCACAAAAGTTTTGTTACACAATTGCAAACTCCCTTTTGAAAATAAATGTTTTCGAACCTTAATAAAAATTGAAATGAAGGTAGATAATATTTATTTGCAAATAAAAAAAGTAGATTAGGTGCATAGGAAAATTGAAGGTTTGTATAACAAAAATACACTATCTAGTACATACGCAAATAAGTATAATAATTTAGGTATTTTGGAAAAAATTTAGTTGTTTGCACACCTGCATGTTTATGTATGGTTTCTTTGTTATTAAAGTTTATAAAACTGGATTTGCAGAATTTTATGTTCTAGTTGGTATTAGACGGTTAAACACGCGGCACCATTTCATTGTTACACGAATTCGTCTTCTGCTATAAACGTAAGTGGTTAAAATGTTTGTACCATAAAACTTCAATGTGAAAATAAAGTAGTAATCAAGATTAATCTACAAACGAAAGGACGTTACTAACAACCTGGGTTTTTATTTCAATTCTAAATAAACAGGACTGTACAAAGGCATTTTTGAAATTTCATGGAATAGGCCACAAGCTGCGCCAAAGTTAGCGATGGTAAAGTGAGTGATGTTTCATTTGCTAGGATATTACTATTAATGAACTGTGAGCGAGGTAGGCAATTAACATAAAGCAATCTTTTTAATTAGTAAGTAGTAAAGTTTTGTATTCATGCCTAAAAGTATTTCTCCATGACCCTTCTAAATTATCATATCACACCTGATACTTTCTTCTTTATTTTAGCATAAATCACTACAGCACCCGAAATTAATGTTAGCACAGTTAGATAGTTTTCAAGAAACGGCATTTTCTAATCTCTATATCGAACTGATAGCTACACCTGGAACAGTACATATCAAGAACATCTTTTGTGTTTTTTTTGTTTGTCGTAGCGTTTTCCTCAAATGATATTTATAATAAACGCAAAGTGCCATAAAGGGAAACGAATTTAATTATTTGAAGCTGCCAGATTTAATTTTAGCAGACTTAGCTAGGAATTCGTTAGGCGTCTCAAGTTCTTATCTGTATATCAAGCAGGAGTTAAAAATGTGAGAGCATCAGCTGGGAGAACACATCCCAAGGCCGTCTTTTTGCTTTTTTTTTTGTTTTTTCTGAGAATTTGGCCTGAAATGATAGTTATAATAAACGCAGAGTGCCATGAAAGAAAACCAATTTAATTATTTGAAGCTGCCAGATTTTGCTTTAGGAAATTTGGCTAGGAGTTCGTTAGGCGTCGCAGTTTCTCATCTGTATATCGAACAGAGGCGTGAAAAGTGAGAGCAACTGCTGGGAGCGTAAATCTCATGGTGGCCTTGTGGTTTGTTGTGTATATTTGACCTAAAGTGATATTTATAATAATCACAGAGTTCCATCAAGCTAAGAGGCTAAAGGTGGAAGTTTTAATTTTAGCAGATTCAGCCAAGAAGTTTTTAGCCATGGGAGATTCTGCTTCTTTTCCAATTGATCAAGCAAGGGATTCTTTAGGCTACTTTTGTAGATAGTGGACAGTTTCTTACAGCTCGAGGTTTGGATACTGTAGGGTCATTTTGGTGTATGGCTCTGTGGCTTATGAATATCTCGCTCTGTGGTATTTCGGTAAGACTGACCTACACAACTAGCAGAGTACCGTTAGGGGCAGAGGTGGTAGTGAGCCCGTTCTGTCCCGTAATGTCCCTAAGATATTTAAGTCGAAGCAATATCTGAAATTGTCGGGAAATGCTGAATAGCTCTGTTGGCATCTTCATACGGTATGGTTTGATTTTGAAGTGGCGTAGTTGCACCAGTAATGTGAAAGGATGTTGTTTATAATTATTTCGACTTGTAAGTCTTTTGTGATTAATTAGTATTTTAATAATTAAATTGAATTATTATAAACAATTCTGTGATTCATAGCAGAAAATTGATGCTAACTATGTGTCGTTCACGTATACCAAGAAGTTCTTGGCATTTTCCAACATTTGAAGCGATATTTATGGTGTGCTGCAATACAGTTCAAGGTATCATTGATATAATGGTTGGTAAGGATGATTTGCGTGACCGGACCGAAAGCTGGACGAGGTTCTTCCGCATTCTTATGTTTGACGTACTGGGCCTTGTATCTTTGTTTGGAGAGCTGATAGCACCAAAGACAATACGGAACATCACGTAAACATTTGGACTTCTGTTTTTGGCAATTTGGCATATCTGCTCTGTTTATAATTCCTAAATTTATTCGAGTTTTGTCAACAAGGAGACAGGCATATTGTAAGATCACAGTAATCCAGTCCAAGTAACATAATGTTTGCATGTTATTGTTACAACTTGGATTAATTTTAGATTATGCTTTCGCTTAACCTAGGATGGCAATACGAAATTATGTGCAGTCCGCACATAACTTGTAGAATGTAAGGTTATGTAGCTTCAACCAGTTTCAACGTTTCTTCTAAAGCTTTGACTAACGTATCCCTACTGGATTTTATGCATTAAATTGTAACTCTTTGTTTTTCAGATTCGAAGTCTTCGTCGAGTAAATACTAAAGGACTTCTAAATATGGTTAATAGAATGTTTGTTTCCCTTATTATGTTTGTACCGACTGTGAATGCAATGCAGGAAACCAATTTTACGCTCCGAGCGCTTTCGATATTCTTCAGTTACAGTAGCTCAGTCAATAATACTCTCTTCGTTATTCAGGTCAAGTCTGAATTTGGAATGTAGATCTGTTCCTTATGGGAGAAGGACGACCAGACACTCTCCCAGTGGCGCCCACAACAGCGAGACATCCCAGCAATCAGGAACAGCCTACCAATTGGAAATTCAGATCCTTTAATACTCTGACCAAAACCGAAGATCACAGATAATTAGCAGCTCCAGTTAGAAACTGATCTCCTCAACAAAACGATAAAACTTTTAAACTTCTGGACTACAAGTTCCTATAGAGTCGAGGAGACGTTATTGATACAACTCGTCGCTGAATTCATTTAAGTGTTGAAGAGCGCATTACGACACAGTGTAAGATCTACTACGAAATCCATCCTGGAGGGACATCTTGACCGTTGCCACTTCTAGAGGTACAGCACTGGAGCTTATGCAAGGTAAAAGGTAAGTATCGGCAAGAAGAATATGTAATAGTAAATTTACTAATATTTGTACTTATTTTCAGAACCGGGCCTGTACGATCGTTAATAGAGAGTCTCTTGACGTTCAGATGAAAAGTGGATCCAGTTTTATCGAACCAATGTAAATTGAGTTTCAATCAATACCATAAATAAATAATAAGCAAACAGCTCAGGTTATTATTGTTGTCGCAAAACCTTTTTAATATTCATAATATTTGCAATTAAATTCAATAACCGTAGCTTGCAGAACTGTACAATGTAAATTATAGTAATAAATAAATATTGTTAATTATTAAATATAGCGTTATTTTGAAATATTCTGTATACAGGGTTTTTGTCTTAAAGGGTAAAAGGGGCATGAAGGAAATTGATCACCTACGTTAAATTGCGTTAACAAAATATGCATAGTTAGATATAAAGCTTTAAATAATTGGGACTCACCGTTTGATATCTCAAAGCTTTTGCTAACATATTTAGTGGCCACTTGATTTTGATCATTTCTGGCTCCAAAGTAGCTAACTTTGTAGTTGCCTTTTGACTTTTGGACAAAACTTGTCTAAGTAACTTTCTATCTTTTTAAATCTTTTACTTATTTACGAAAAAAGAAATACTTACTTGTTTAATTTCATCATCTTGTACCCCTTACGTAGTGACAAAGTTGGTAATTGATTTTCCATAATTTTACATTTTGTGCTGAATTGAAGAATGTATACAAATGAAGAATTTGTAGACATGATAATAGTTTACGGTGAAGCACTACAAGATGCTAGTACAGCTGCACGATTGTATGCAGAGCATTTGATCCTTGCAAAACTATTGCTCTACCACAAGTAATTAACTTAACATGATTCCGTTCAATAAGCAAAGTATCATAAGCATATTTCCGAGAGTTATACCAAAACGAAGAACATATAGCGACCCCTCTGACATTAACAGAAAATGACGTAGGTAACACAATAGAAATAAAAGAAGAATATACATTTACACAACACTGATAACACTAAAAAATAGAAAAGCTTCTGGATACGACGAAATAGCTAAAGAACTATTGAAATACAGCGGTGAATCTCTTGGAAAACAGTTAACAATATTATTTAGCAACATAATAACGACCGATAGAGTACCTAAAGAATGGAAAACAAGTGTGACCGATTATTAAGAAAGCACGAAAGAGTGACTCAAATAACTATCGCGTATTACAATCTTGATCGCGACACAAAAATTAATGACAAAAATAATTTTGGGAAAACTTCATCTATATCCGGAGATAAATGAAGAACAGCAGAGATCCCATTCAAATCGATCCACCACAGATGCCGTATTTATAGTTCGCCAGATAGTCGAGAAAGCGATCGAATATAACGTTCCGGACTTTATGTGCTTCGCCGACTTCAAAAAGGCATTCGATCGGGCAAGACTATCCGACATCATTAACATCCTAAAAGGAAAAGAAGCACCTACACAGTTATTAGCAATCATAAATGACATCTACGCAAACGGAAAAACAAAAGTCCAAGTTAGAAGCCAATTCGTACGCGAAATCAAATGCACAAGAGATATACGCCAAAGAGATTCGTCAAGTCCAATTATGTTCAACTCAATAATGGACAAACTAATAGACAGCACAAAAACACTGAAGGGATTCAAAATGAATAACAAGAAAATAAACATAATATGCTACACGAATGATGCAATATTATTCAATAGCGAACACTGAAGACAATTTACAAAGACTACTCCATCAACTGGTAATAACAGCAAAAACATTTAACACGGTAGTAACAACAGACAAAACAAAGTCAATGGTAATATCAAGGAAACCTATAAAGTGAAAACTGGGAATTGAAAAGGAAATGATCGAACAAGTAATGGAATTTCGATATCTGGAAATCGATGTATCTAGCGACCGCAACACATACAAAGAAATGAGAGAATAAGCGATGAACGGAGCTCGTTAATCCGGATACTTAAGGAGAAACAAATACCTGCCTTGAGAGTAAAGTAAAGATCTTTAAGACGATAGTTAGACCTGTGTTGACATATGCAGCTGACACTCAAGCTGATACAAGCAAAACAAAACAGTTACTCCGAACAACAGAACTGAACACACTGAAAACAATCGTAAGAAAAACAAGAAGAGATAGAGTAAGAAACGGGGATGTTAGGCAGCAATGCGCAATAAAGGATGCTATTCGGGAGCGGCAACGCTCGACGCGCCGTGTTGTGGAGATATTTACAACTAACCGGTTCGGGTTAGATTATTAAGCGTGCTTGGCTTGCATTAAACCCACGTGAAATTCACGTATCGTCGTGTTGTGAAATTGGTTTGTTGTGTGTTTGTTTTTATTGTATGAATTATTAATTCTAATTAAAAAGATGGACCGCCCTACTGCAAAGGTGTCGACAGGGTCAAAGAGTAAAAATAACTGCTGTGTACCGCAGTGTTCTTCCACATACAGAGATCCTGGAGTGTCATTACATAGATTTCCACAATGAGATTCAGCTGCTACTTTGAATTAATATTCATAAAATCTTGATCAAAAGTAGTTAGTCCATGATTGAGAGCAGCAATATGGTTCCATTCGTAAAAA
>VTPC01000943.1:46166-220765 GCA_011009095.1 Ignelater luminosus
TGAGTTTTTAGGCAACCCAACGTACGTTTACCGACCTAATATATTCTCAATTTTTTTGAAAAAAGCTGTACATAGCAACTCCGTCTCTACGGTTACAGATAGTATTAAATAAATGAGGTTAAAATGAATGAAAATGAAAACAAAATAAAATACATGTGATTTATCATGGGTGGTGGGCCTCTTCTTAGCATTAAAAAAAAGTCTTACTATTTTCATTTCACTGACAAACTACTTTAAAAGAGAAATATCTTACAGATTTAAGAACAAGAACAACTTGAATTGGGCATGCGGTCGTAGTGGAAATTATGAAAAAGTCTACTTTTTCCACAAATCCTAAACTATCTGGCGTTTATAAATTTTTGTTAAATGTTAAGTACTTTGGTGAAAAGGCCAGAACGCTAGACATGGGCGGTTCCATGTAAATTCCAAAAAACCATAAACGGAAAATATCACTTATCGTACCCAATCCTAACCTTCCGTCATTTCATCAGTTTTTTTTTATCCCAATTCCTAAAATCAAAACGGCAGAAAGACTAGTGTGGTCTTTGTCTATTTAATTAATATTTTATGCGAAAAAGTTCACTTTTTTCACAGTTTTTTCCAGATTTTTAAAAATATGCTTAAAATGCACATTACAACTTAAAAATTTGGTTGCGTATTATTATTAATACGAATTTCGGAACGCCAGAATTTTATGACCTGTTGAGTGCCCTGTCCCAGGAATATGTGGTAGCTCTATGTCCATGGTTTTTTGGGACATTCTGTATTTTACTGTTTTAATAATTTGAGTAAACCATGCTGAATTATGAAGTTTTTATTAAAATTTAGAATTTCATGTAGGTAAAATCAGTCAAATTCCAATCATTTATAAAAAGCCATTTTAAAATATTAATTTTTTGTAATTCTGTTAAGACTGTTTCGATAAACTTGAACTGTTTTTTATGTCGCACATACAACCTAGCAGCACAGCCTAGCTTAGTAAAAATGTTACTTCAGCCAATTGCAACCGTCCCAGAGGTCAGTTTGATTGGCTGAAACAGCTTTTTCCAGCCTTGATCCAGAAGTAGCATCTCATATGAATAAATAAATAAATGTATTTACTACATCCAACTTACATATACATAGAAAAATTTAAGTTAGATAAATAACTCTTACATAAACATTAAACATAAAACATTTTAGTGTTTATATGGCTTTCCAAAGCCACTTATCTATAATCGTTTGATAATCTTTTTCTGTAACTGTAACTACTCCAGCAGGATTTTCAAGCACAATTGTTCCAACTACACCTTGCTCACAAAAATTTAATACTTTACAGAACGGTTCACATCTTTTCAAGCCATTCAGTTTAATGTATTCTTGATAGCTGATAGAGACTTCATTAATTCCTTGTCGAGGTAATACATAAATTGTATTTCCAGATGTATGATTAACAACATCACTATCATTTGTTATTTCTCCATTTTCATTCCATAAAGTAAAAGTTGCATTCATATCAAATAGATTCCTGACATTTAATTGTAATCCATGAAATGTTAACATCTCATTTACAGCCTCTAATAGAATCAATCCTTTTGACTGCTCACCAAAACCTTGCAGCAAGAGATTAGCCCATCTTACGACTGGAATGCTCATTATAATCTTCTGTGTTATTAAAAGTTTCAAACAACAACCCTTAAATTCGCGGCTTTCTTGGGCAACTATTTGATCTCCACTTAAATATTGTTCAAGTGGAAGAAAGTCTGTCTTAATGGCTTTTTCAATAAAGTCTGTATACATCTCAGCTACATTTGCAAGGTCCTTCGTAGCTTTATAATATACACAGATTTTATCGGAAGGAACTAAATGGGCTTGCTTACGTAACTTTTGAATGCGATTAATGATTTCACGAGCAGCACCCTCTTCTAACATTGATTTATCTGGATTGGTATCTAGTAATACTAAGATTTCACCTTGAGCATGCATTTCATGCGTTTTTAATAAATTTGTTTTGAAAGAAAGACGCACAAATGATTTCTCAATATGTATTCCTTTTACATCAACGTAATCATGTGCAATTAAACTGTTAATTTCATTATCAGTTAATGATTCAATGGTTTGCGCAATTGATTTATAGTTTGATTTAAAACAAACTCCTAAAGTTTTATAATCAGGTTTTGCTTGCATTTTAATGCCAAATTTGTCCTTATCTACAGTTAGAGTTACCTTACGAACATTCATTTCTGTAAGTAGATACTGTTCAACAGACTTTATGTCAGACAGATATTGATTATCTTGATGTATAATGATAATTTCTGGTAAAGGATATTTTAATGGCATATTCTTTCTATCTCGTAATATTCTTCCAATTTCCACCACTTCTTGCAAATGAAAAACAATTCTTTCAATGTCTTTATCGATCCTCTCACCATTTGCTTGAGGCAACATTAGGTAATGAATGCTAGCTTCTTGGGTTTCAATAAATTTTCTTAAACACTGATAAATATATTCCGAGAAAAAATGGGACAAACGGCGCCATTATTCTTGTAATAGTCAACAAAACATTAAACAATGTCATTAGTGCTTTATACTGATCTTTTGTTTCGCCTTTTAAACGTTTTCGATTCATTCTTACATACCAATTAGTTAAGTGATCAAAGTATTTAGTTAAACGTGGCACAACATTGTATAAATGATAGGCTTTCATTTCTTTATGAACATATTGCAAAAGTGATTGAGTAAATGACAAAATCCACCGATCCATTATGTTTAAATTCACAATGCAATCATCTTTGTAATAGAATGGTGTGCTTGTTTCATTAACAAACATTTCAATATTCTGTATGAGAAATCTAAACGAGTTAAACCATGGTAAGAAAACATCTTTAATAATATCTCGCACCCCTTCCTCTTTAAAACGTAAATTCTCAGCCCTTACTACTGGCGAATTTATTAGATATAAACGAAGCGCATCTGCACCATACTTAGAAACTATTTCCATAGGATCAGGATAATTGTTCTTTCGTTTCGACATTTTCTGGCCATCACTAGCCAAGATAAGACCACTCGAGATTAAATTTTTGAAAGGAGCTTTTCCAAACAGTGCTGTTGAAATTACTAGTAATGTGTAAAACCAGCCCCTGGTTTGATCTATTCCTTCTGCAATAAAATCAGCTGGGAAGCATTCACTAAATTCTTTATGATTTTCAAATGGGAAATGCTGTTGAGCATAAGGCATAGAACCAGACTCGAACCAACAGTCAAATACTTCTGGAATTCGTCGCAATGGGGGTCTTCCTAGTACAGAAGAAGGTATCTCAAGATGGTCAATACTCTCACGATGTAAATCTTTGATTTGTTTACCTACAACAAAAAGACATGTAAAAAAATAGAAAGTAGCAAAGAGTAGATTCAGGTAATTGACAGATATTTAACCTCAATGTTCAATTACTGAAAACTTCAAACTGTCAATGTCATGGCCTATTTTGAATAAACCCCGTGGACGTGACGTCATCACTAGCTTGTTGTTATGGTTTGAAAACTTGTTGCAATAGCTATGAGGTCAAGTGCAACATTGTGAATTCCATAATAGAGAAATAGAAAGAGACTAACTATATAATATCTATTTCATGTAAAGAGATACATGCATCACAGATTTATTTTTAATCAAAGACAACACGCGCCTATTTGAAATGTATGTTGAAGAAGAGATATACAGCATGTCCAAGATAAGGATGCACAGCATGGGAATCTTGGAAACGGTAAGAGATACAGCATCAGTTAAATGGGATGAAAGTTGGCTATTTATAGAACCTTTTTGTTGGCGTTTGCAAAATCTAGATACCTTGGATAGTTTCAGAGATATTTTTAAAAAAAAGTAGATTTCTCGATTTTCATTATTATTTTTTCTTTCCTTTATTTGAAGAGATATTGGAAAACTAAAACCACTTTTTCATATAATAATATAATAAATACGCTAACAAAATTCCTGTACAACGTTTTGGTTTCGAGTAACCATCATCAACCTCATTCTTTTAAATAAGTGGAAAAACAAATGAAAATTGTTTTGGATAGCTCTTGTTGTCACGATTCTAATGGTGTAAACATCATAAGGTTATTTTGATGTCTTATACTATAAATTAATGTATTCTGCAGTACCCTGGCCTATACGATCACTTGATCTATCACCGTTATATTTCTTTCCTCTAGGGTTATGTGAAGAACCATGTGCTCAACCAAAATTTTGCAGATGAACAGCAATTATTACAGTTGGTCATAGCAGCGTTCAACACAAAAAAATCAAAACCAAAATAACCCTATCGTGTTTACATCATTAGAATCAAGACAACAAGAGCTATTCTAAACAATTTTCAATTGTTTTTCTGCCTATTTAAAAAAATGAGGTTGATGATGGTTACTCAAAACCGAAACGTTGTACGAGAATTTCGTTAGCGTATTTTAATAAAGAACAAAAAGTGGCAATAGAAAAGTGATTTTAGTTTTCTGATATCTCTTCAAATAAAGGAAAGAAACAATAATAACGAGAATCGAGAAATCTACTTTTTTTTAAATATCTCTGAAACTATCCAAGATATCTAGATTTTGCAAACGCCAACAAAAAGGTCCTATAAATAGCCAACTTTCATCCTATTTAACTGATGCTGTATCTCCTGTATCTCTTACCGTTTCCAAAATCCTCATGCTGTGCATCCTTATCTTGGACACACTGTATATGGCCAATTTCATTCAAAATAATTAAAGAAAAATAAATCAAACTACATCTGAAAATGTCATAAGAGTAACAAAAAAGTGAAAAAGTTTCCATATTTTGAAAAATAATCAAGTTATGAATTTCGTACTTTTTCTTCTTTGTATTTTTTTAATAGAATTCTTTTCTTGGAGGCTCCATTTTTATGATATCAGCTGTCGTAAGAGTAACACCAGTGGTGCCATAAGAGTAACGCAATGAATTCGTTCCACTATTTTGATACAAGTCCACAACATATTTGTTTGCACTTAGGAAGTTCTTGTATTGTAAATGATATGAAATATGATCCCTATATGTAATACTTATAACGATCAATTAGCAGATTATCAAAGTTAAGGGGATGAATGAAATTATTACATTTCAAGTATTAAATTTTTATTTGAAGTCTCCAACTTTATACTTTTTGCAATGCCATATTTCAGGCGTGAAGCCGAAATTTGAAGCACGCTGCAAGACAGGTCACGCACATGTATCGATGAATAGATTTTTTGTAATCGTTTACAAAAAATGAAAAAACATTAACTTACTGTAAATTTTGAGGTTAAATTCGACCGCTGTCAAATTAGGTACATAAATGGAAAAACTTATATATTTAGTTATAATATTACTTTTTCATTTCTGTACCTCACAAGATTACTAACTATTTTACAGTACTGTAATCAGAATCGGAGTCCCTAAAGCATAACAATTCTGACCCCTGGTTTCGATATTATAGAATCCACAGCAGGCTTCAACTTTATTTCATTTCTGCAGTATACAACAAATTCAGGTCTGTAACCTAAAAGCACAAAAATCACTACATATATATTGACAACTCATGTTTACTTGAAAGGATGATGATACAAATGACATATAATTTAGAATTAAGAATTCTATAATATTGAAACAGACTATAATTAACCTAATTAACTTTGACACTTAAAAACCTATAATCTACCATAGTACAGAGAGATCAAAAAGAATAAAAGAAAGAGAAAAAAAGAATATTTTTACTCACCAGTCAGTTCTTCTAATTCTTTAATACTCCCAACACAATAAATTTCATCGCCATCAGCAGAAGTCCATATAGGTATAGGTGTACCCCAATAACGATTACGACTAACAGCCCAATCTCTAGCTTCCTTCAACCAATTAGAAAAGCGTTTCTCTTTCACAAAATCTGGTATCCAATATATTTCTGAACTGCATTTCTGCAACAGCTCCGACATGTGCTGTACACGAATGAACCATGATGGAATCGCCTTATAAATTAAAGGTGTGTCTGACCGCCAACAGAATGGATAACTATGTTTAACTTGTGAACTTAATACAAGTCTGTTTTTTGCTTTTAATGCTACTACAATATTTCTATCGGCATCTTTAAAATATTGTCCTTCAAAATCAACAACGGGCTTGGTAAGACAACCATTTGAATCAACAGGACAAATTGGTTCTTGATCTAATGTTATAATACCTGCTGCTAAACAACAACGAAAATCATCTTCACCAAAATAAGGAGCTTGATGAACTATACCTGTACCAGATTCTGCAGTAACATATTCATCAGTTAATACCCGAAATGCACCTTTGGAACGCATATGTGCATAATAAGGAAAGATTGGTTCATATTCTACATCTTTTAAATTTTCTCCCAAGAATTCTTCCAATATTTCAAAGCATTCAGGTTTAAAAATAAAATCTGCCCTGGATTTTAACAGTACATAAATTCTATTTGTACTTTTTTCTTTAATACGTGCATAAATCAATTTAGAATTTACACAAGCAGCAAGATTACTTGGAAGAGTCCATGGAGTTGTAGTCCAAATCAACATAGAAGCCCCTTGCATATCACCAATTATAGGTAATGACACAGTCACAGCTGGATCTATAACTTCTTTATAATTTTGACCCGATTCAAAATTTGAAAGTGGCGTGTGACAGGAAGTTGAATAAGGCATGACCTTATTACCATGATAAACCAGACCCTTTAAATATAACTGCTTAAATACCCACCAAACAGATTCCATAAACCATGGATATAATGTCTTGTAATCGTTATCAAAATCAATCCAACGTCCAATTTTACCCATAACCAATTTCCAGTGTGTTACATAATGTGTCACAATGCTACGACATTCAGCATTATATATATCCACTCCCATCTTTTCAACATCTTCGGGTCCTTTAATATTAAACTTCTTATCTATTTCAAATTCAACAGGAAGACCATGGCAGTCCCATCCAAACCGTCGCTCGACATGGAAGCCTTGTTGGTGAGCATAGCGTGTTACAATGTCTTTAATAGTACCAGCTAAGATATGCCCATAATGGGGTAAACCAGTTGCAAACGGTGGTCCATCATAAAATGAATACCTAGGTTTACCTTCTGATTGTTTTAAGCAGTTGTGAAAAACATCTAATTGTTTCCATAAAGACAGAATTTTCAATTCCTCACTTGGGAAATCAATACATTCAGTAATCCGTGGTATTTCCTGTATCATATATGCCATTTTTCTTTCATATAACGTTTACGTTAAAACTTTATAAGATATATTAAGTAAATTTATAACACTTCTAATAACATTCACAAATTTACCGATTGTTGCGTCAGTTTTGAAATTCCCTGGAAATGCTCTACACTGCCTAAAATTAACACAAAGATGTTAAATGTCCCTAGAATATAGACCGTGTCTATGTTGCCAAGTGTAGCACTATTATTGCATCGACATCACTAAACAATTAATTTTGATAAATTATTGCAATATTGAAATACATAATAAACTAGATAGTTTTTTGATTTACTTGGAACTACTAAACTGCGTACTTACAATTCCCAAATACATAAAATCTTTTTAAATAAATGTAATCTGGCAATTGCGCATTCTAATGTTACCATTCTAACCTACAAATTAATTCTAAACTCGCAATAATAAATTAATAAATACTCAATTAAAATTCAAGAAATAGTTGTGTAATCTAAAAAAGCGTTTAAGAATTTATAAGATATAATGAACGTGTGTGGTAGAAGCTTTTGCAGGGGCATACAAAATTATTATAACCTAACACACCAACATCGGTTTTTAGCATATAAAAGTTCAATTGCATTAGAGCATTTATATCCAGGAAGCAATTTAAGAATTAGTACACCACATAAGGTGAGTAATTATTTTATAAATACAAAATAATAATTACTTCTGTTTAATTACAGCCAGCTAGCACTTCAGAGAAGTTTTCAGGTTACGTACCAATAGATCAGATACAACTTACATATAGTAAAAGTACAGGTCCAGGAGGTCAAAATGTAAATAAAGTTAACACAAAAGTGGATCTGCGATTTCACTTAGAATCTGCAAATTGGCTTAGTGAAAATACAAAAAAGAAATTAGCTACAAACGTAAGTAATTTAAAATATCAATTTTTTTATTCTAGAATCATTCCATAATTATGTGAATATTTATTACCCTCTGCATAGGTACTATTAACAAATTATAATCACAATAAACTGTTTTTAGTTAAAAACGAGAATAACAAGCGAAGGATTTCTGGTATTTCGTTCAGATGTTACACGTTCGCAGCAATTGAATGTAGCAGATTGTTTAGAAAAATTAAGATCTGCAATAAGAGAAGCAGAATATGAAGCACCTCCTCCAAGTCTTGAAACAGCTGAGAAGATGAGACGAAGGTTTTTAATTCTATCAAGTTTTCCATTTAGTTTTACTAATTTCTTGCTTTTCAGATATGAAAAAGCTACAGCAGAAAGATTGTTAATTAAAAGAGAACGGTCACAAATCAAACAAAACAGAAGTGATCCATCTATCCATGATATATTATAGTTTCCTTTTTTTCTCTGTGTGATGTTTAAATTAAAATACAATTGTAGTGATATTTGAACTTTTATTTCATCGAACTTTATTAATAAATGGACACAGCAAATGCAACTGCAGGAAATTCTATCCCTCTACCTTACAATATTATTCCTATTTTTACTTAATTATATTTTGAGGGCTTCATAACATAGGGATGATCTGCAATCTTGAATTGAATTGAAATTTTTTTGTACGTTAGGTATAGGTCTCCTCTGTTTTGACATAAGAGAAATTTCCTTAAAATTGGTCAATCATATTACAATGATGTATTATCACATACCAAATTTCAAATAAATTCTTTTCAATGGAAATTTTTTAACATCTTTCTTTTTAATTCCTATCAAGTTGACATTGTTGATGCAGCCCTATATTATGAAGCCCTCGCTTTGAAAAAGACTTTTCATCTATCTTATAATAATAATTAAGAAACAACAATAAAACAATGACTCATAAAGTAATCATTAAGCACATTGTGCTTTTATTTTAATTATAAATTCCATAATTCAGATAAAAATGAATGAACAAATTATATTTTTAATCCCTGTCTCGTTTCTTATCACTAGAACTAGAGTGACGCGAGTGAGAACGACGATCACGATCTCGACTTCTTGATCTGGATCGATAAGACCGACTCCTATTATCACGATCCTTATCTCGGTCTCCATGTCTATGGCGATCACGAGATTTTGAACGATGTCTTTTAGAACGTCTATCAAGCTCTCGACCCCCAACATATTGTTCTCTGTGCCTTTCACGATAACGCTCTTCTCTTTCAAAGTCACGATCACGATCTCGCATGGTTTTACGTTTCTCTTCCTTTCTCTTTTCAGCAGTTGCCTACAACATGAAATATTATAATCTTGAAAAATATTTCTGTTGTACAAACTCACCTCTAGTTCAGTAAGCTTTTCGCGAATTTTAATGAAGCCAAGATGAAGCTTCCCGCCAAAATGATCAGCAAGTCGTCGATCATTATCATGAATACCCAGATATGCAGAACAGACTTCACAAACACGCAACTTTTGTTGCTGATAACTACTTGCAGGCATTGAATTGCGATACTCCTGCTCGGCTTCCAATTTTTTCTTTCTTAATTCATCTACCTGTAGATTTTGAATTGTCATTAATGCAGTAGAGTTTAAATATCTAATAGATACCTACCTCTTCCATAAGCTTCATGCTTTCTTCAACAAAACCCTCTTCACCAAGCTGTTCGGCTTTCGCTAATTTCTGTCCAATTTGTTCAGCTAATTCGTGTACATTGTTTGCTTTTACAGCTACTTCAGCTGACAGTTCTTCTTGGGTTTCTGCAAGTCTCTGTTTAGCTGCCTCTGTACGTCGATCACAATCGCCTATAAATGCTTGAAGATGTTCCATGGCCTAGATGGTTTAAATTTATGAATTATTTTCTGTTTATTAGGTTAACAATTTCTTGGTTATATTCTACTTTGCTACATTTGGCAATTATATCATGAACTCTTTTACATCTATACCATTTCTAAAATACACCTGTTTATTCACTCTGCATTTTTTAGCACTCTTGGAGTAAATGAGGTTAACTCAATTTGCATACAGAGATAATTACATCTAAAGTGAAGTTAAAAAAAAATATCTTTAAAAGGCAAGATTAACAGTCAAGTGCATGTGCAAAATTGAGCAAGGGAGGGTCAAAGTTGCAAATTCTGCATTTTCTGAAAATGAAAAATCAGAATAACTCAAAAACGGGTGAAGTGCGTTGATTTTGACCAAACTTGGAGGGTAAGTGGTACTTTAGGGTCTTTGACTGATAGAGCTTCTATATACATATTAGTGTAAGAGTTGACTGACTGATCTAAATTGCATGTTTTTGAATGAAATCTCCATAGTAACACATAACAAAACAATTTCAAATACATATTTTAAGTAATCGTAATTGATGGATGAAGAGATTGATCCGCCAATTAAAAAATTCTAATCACAAGTGATTCACCAAGTAAAACAATCCTGACTGCTCAATCCTTATCCATACTATGTATATAGGAACTCTACGCGTGAAGCGAACGCGGTGACACCTAGCGGCAAAAACGAGCAAAATCGATTGGAACCTAATGGGCAGGTCTAGCAATCTGGGACCAGGGGCGCTGCGATGTAGGTCCTCTATGGAGTATTTTGCCTAGACAGTTCTAAATTTAGGCCCACAGGCGTCCGCGTAGAGGAAAGGACGAGGTGGGGATGGATTTTATGTATAGCAAAACGCGGTTTGGTACCTCGCTTGGATGCCTTTCCCTGTATCTGATGCCGCTCGAGCCGATTTCCCACTTCCTAGGTTCGGCAGCTAGAGGGTGCGACATGTCAAACCAAAAAAAGGCTCTTAACTTGGGAACTACAAGGATCTTGCTTTCGCTATTCAAGCAGATTTACGAGCGTTATGGGCCAGTAGATATCGGAAGACCCCGAATTTCCCTGAGAAAACGTTTACGGTTTCTTGCAAACCTTTGCAACCCCCCCCACCAAAACGGTGAGGGTGCGGGCGGTCCGATCGAGTAATAATCGAGGTGTCATATTCCAAGAATGCTTCTCTACACCCCTCACTCCCCGAAAAGACCCGACTCAACTTGGTTTACTTTGCACGTTTTTCCATGTCGACTTAAAAAATTCCTAACTCAATAAGCTACAGGGGCCTGATCAAGCTGAATTTTTCTCCAAATAAAAAGACTAATTGATGTAATAAGTCTACATGAATACTAGCAGCGTGCGTCCATTTTTGAGATCGATCAGAAGAAAAAAATGTAATTTGTCTTCATTCAGGCCTTTCTGGAGCAGTTATACAAGGTTCTAGGGAAATGGAGCTTGTAGAGTTGGATGCTCTGTTGAATGGGGAACGAAAAGAGTTCCATACACTTTTTTACCAGTCGAAAACGCAAAAAAAACGAAAACGGTGCAAATAATTGACACCTTTTGAGCCAGGAGCACCAATTTCCAGTAATTGATATACCTCAGGGCCTAATACATCATTCTGTAAAAGAAAAAGTCCTAAATATTCCAAAGTGTACCACGATGTTGAAACTCGAAATGTTGATTTTCCGTATCTCACTCCACCTTCCCTGAAACTTAGGTTTTCAGGTAAAATTGCAAATAGAAACAATTATGCACTTGTAGTATGTTCTCTAATCGGTATGTTACGCCGAATTTACGGAAATGCTTAATGCATGTAAACGGCAAATTTTTGCCTATTTCACGAAATAAGCACTGTGATTGAAGATTACGTGAATTGAACAAATTTAATAGATATAGCTGCATATTTCATGAAATACGCAAACTAATGATTTGATATCTACCAAAAAATAAAAGAGTTGTAGAACGAGATTTATTAGGATCTAAAAAGATATATAAACTTGAAAAACAAAATACATAAAGTTTATAAAGATCGCAAACTTAAAAAAATAACATGAAACCTGAAAAAAAACAAACTTAAAAATGGAAATAAATAAATGTGTAATGTTGTAACTAGATATATTTGATTTATTCGTGATTATTGCATGATTTACCAGCATGACATGCTGAATTGCACAAATACTTATTTTTAATACATTTGCATTTTTTTGTATTGCATTTCTGTGTACAATTGCATCTTTGATAGCCTTGTCCGATACCTACAGAATCCATTCGAACGAAAGTTCTTATGTTGGATTCAATGTTAGGCACGTCACCGACTTGAATTTTGTTGAATCTGGTCGATTGTAAACAATTTCTCTCCATCCACGTACTAATAATCCCATGCTTGGTTCCTACTTTAAATTTACCTTCATTTTCTTCTAGAATTACTCCAATAAGATTTGGTGGATCTCCTCTTCCCCTATCAAACTCGCTTATGCCTATAGTTAAAGAATAATGAAGAAGAAATACCAAGAATTATCCCTTACCTATTAATACATTATCACCAATCGCTAATGATCCCAATGTTTTGTTGGTCCTTTCCATCATTTTATTCGCTTGTCTTAATATATTAAGATGAGCGGTTTTTCTTAGTTTTAGAGCCGGATAATCCTTCTCGTGTTCACTTTTGTGCCAATATGATCAGCTAGATCATCTTTATCTGGATGTTCTGCATCATCAACAGGTACATTTTCTTTATCAATATGACCAGATAAATCGTTTTTACCTAGCTCACTAATGCCTATAATAAATAAAACGCAAATAAATAACTAGCGCAAAGTAAATAAAATTTATTTATTACTTTCTGACACGCTTTCATCTACCGTAAGTGTTTGTGGTAGAAAATCTAAACATGAAATAGGATTTTCACGAACATCTTCAGCTATTATTTCTGCTTGCTCTATAAAAGATTCAAAATTGTATGATGCGTCACCATCTAAGGATTCGTCTGCAATATTATGTGTTTGCAGTAATCTTTCCATGTCTTCCTCTAATATTCCATTAGAGATCGCTTCCAAAAACTCTTCTGGCACTTTAGAGCGTAATCCATACTTTGGAATTTGCCTAAACATAGCTTTATAAGGTTGCATTTTAATGGCTTCGTGATAGCTAGTGTTTATTGCCCACTGAACATATTTTAAGCCTGTAGACCACGATGAAGTCTTGTTATCACGCATCCATGCAATTAATAAATCTTTTACACTGGCATTACTTCTTTCCTTGGCTTTGAGGATGTCTAGGTCTGCCATTTACAAGGACCAAGTCTTGCCAAAGAACTGCTAATTCTTTTATGATATTTGCAGTAAATTCTCTGCCATTATCAGATTGTAATACATGAGGTGCCCCAAAATCAGAAAAGATGTTGAATAACTCTTTTGCCACTTCATCTGCTCGCTTAGAAGTCAAAGGTTGCAATAAACTGAATTTCATTAAATGTTCTTATAATGCAGTATATACCTGTATGGACCGTCAGGTAAACTTTGAAAATCAATTAAATCCATCTGTGCTCTTTGGTTCAAATCCTGGCTAATTATTGGACGAACTACAATACCAGCTTGTGTAATTTTCTTACTTTTTGCACTGCTCTATATACCTTTTAATCATAGACATTGGAATATTTGTATAATGTTCTGCCACTTTTTTATACGTCTTCTTTAGCCCCTTATGACCACAAGCTACGTGCAAATCTCGAATAACGTTAATTGCGTGATTCTTAGTTGTCATAATCCTGTTATCTTTAATATGGCATACTTTTGTTACTCCTCCTAGGTTTGTTAAATTAAACGAACTTTTAATGTAATAAAATTGACGATTTTTATTAATATTAGATTGTTTCTCATGTATTGCCTTTAAAATCTGCATTACTTCATTTTCATAATCCTGTCCATAACAGAGTTTTCTTATTATCTATTATTGCTATTTCAGCCATATCATATATTTTTTAAAACAAAACAACAAAAACACACTATCAACGTTTACCTCAGCGCACTAAAACATCACTAAAAAACAAACATAACCTTTAATTTTGGGTTATGCTCAATATGCGTAAAAGGCAAAGAATTACTTGCCGAATTAATATAATAAGCAATATTTTGTATATTTTCACGGAATAAGCAAGGACATTACCGATTTCATTAACTAGGCCAAATATTGCGCAATACGTGTATTAGGCATTACCGTAAATTCGGCGTAACAGATATATGAACTAACCAGGCACTACTCACAGCAACTTGACTATAGTTATGATCTGCAGAGTAATGGAAGAGAATGAAAGTTCATGGGGAAGACTTGAGGACTTTTCTTCAGAGAAATTGAGGAGATACTAGGATGTAGCTTTGTAGTTATGATCAGTGGGATAATAGGAAACAAAGAAAAAGGATCGACTGGTTGATATATGAACACTGTAGAGACATATTTTATGCTGTCGAATATTTTTCGCATATCGCACTGCTGATATACACTCTACCTGGGATGCTTTTTCCCCAAGTGTACCTAGAATCCAGTTACAAAAAGTTACTAATGGTTGTAGGTTATGTAATAGTTGACAATTAAATGTAAGATAAAGTTATGTATTTACGATTTTAAAAATAAATAAATGACTTTTTAACGAAATAGAAAATTTAAATAAAGATAGTACATAATGAAAAAATAATTAAATTAAAAGTTTATAGAGTTATTTATAACTTTAAATAACATAACCTTCAGATAATTCATCGAACTTAACAATAACAAGTGAAATTTCCTAATAAAGAGTTGGTACATGGTACCAACCGTCAACTTGACAGTTGCTAGTGTTTGAATGTTTACTTTTAGGTTATAATTTTGCATTTTTTCCTCTACAGCGATTTTTTATTTCATGGTTGCTCGGTTTGTTCATTCTCTAAAGAGATCATAGATATAATTGCTGAAAGTAGCATTAGAAATATAGCTTCTCTCATTTTTGTTAAAAAGGAAAGCGAGATTTAAAAATTTTACATCGTAACCTCAAATATTTTCTGACATTTGTCAATATGTCAAAGTTAATAACAACCACAATAATAGGTTATGTGCAGAAATATCATTAAAAAACAAATTTTGTATACCCTACTCACGTTGTTTTTAGATGAGACCTAATTATGGAAATCTGACAGTTTACATTGTATGAATAAGATGCAAAATCGTACAATTGAGGCTTTTTATGTCGAAATGACTTGACATACCTTCTTGAAGTTTCAAGGTCGTGTTTTTTCAGATTTACAAATGTCAAGCATTTTTTTTTATTTGTCTGACAAGTATGAAGTAGAGTTTCTGAATAAGAAACTTTATTGTAGTTGCTTAAGAGTTAGGACATGAAATCGTCTTGTCTTTTCTCTTCAGTGTTGTTTTAGTGTGTGTTTAGTACTTTAGCATCTCGAGCAGCTGATAAACCAGTTATTTCGCATGAACTACGTCATTATCCTACGAAGATTGCATATGTATGACTGTCCAGTCAAGTAGTATCGATAAGTGCAACGTGTTTATATGCATCTGCGGTTGAGTATATGGACAACTTAATTGCGCCATTAACTAACCAATACAGCTCCTTGGTAATGAAACATACTTCACTTCATGACATATTAGACAAAAATTCAATTTTAACTATTTTTGTTAACAGATCAAGTATATTATAATTTTATACTTGTTAGTCTTTAGTTTGTTAATTTTATACTTATGGTAAACACCTCCATCGACCACTTGACTGGATACCTATAGGCACCAACTTCCCTTCAAATGTGATTTTCAAGTACTTTTTTGAAAAATAAACATCTTACACTTTTTATGTATTTTTGTCTTCTCTTTATGATGGTGAAGATTTCAAGTTGACAGGACGTACCTTTCCTGCGCAAATAACAAAAAAGCACAAAAAAAAATAAATTCACAAGAGAACATGCTTTTTTTTCCCAAAAATTAACAAGAACTCTTGCTGAAATCATTCAAATTATTTAGATTTAGTCTATTAATATTATACAGTTTGTGAAAAGTAGGACCATCCCTCAGGGTCAGGCAAACTTCAACAAGAGTAAGTGAGCAAGGCCGTGTTAGACAAGGCTACAACACAACCTTGAGGGATGAACCTACTTTATATGAACTGTACTTATGGTGAGCAATGAGAACGCAAGATATCTCCCTGCAAAACCTCCATCAACCACCCAAACACATGCCTATGGGCGCCAGCTTTTCTATGTTATACTATCAAACCCAGTTTGAAGGTACAAGGAGTGCTTTCTTGAAAAAACGAGTATTACACTTTTTACATATACTTACCTTCTCTTTATGATAGCTAAGGTTTCAAGTTGATAGGAAAAACCAAAAACTACGAATGCACAAGAATTTCAAAATTTCCTATCTCTAAAGTTCCTCCTGCTATTTTAACGAAATTTGGAAGTAGAATGCACAAAGATTTAGAAAATCTCTATGCTCTCTCAGCATTAATCAGCCTAAAAACAATGGTGCTAGATGGGCTGGAAGAGAAATGGCATCCACCCTAGGTTTCAAAATTTTTTGGAAAAATGCAGAATTGACTTACAGAATCACATATAGGTTACTAAAGTAAAGTTATTGCAAAAGATTCTTCTCTGTAGCTTGAAGAGTATCCATTTAGGATAAGTAATCAGCGAAATATTTTTCTTCTAATCCCTACCACTGGTGAATTGAAACTATAGGTTAGAATTTGAAAGTTTTATAACCAAATAAGTAGATTAGAAAGAATAAAACACACTGTATCTATTTCATACCAGGTGTATACCTATGAAATGAGACTTTTTTTTTCAATTTTAAACGTTTATTAACAAAAAATGGTTACAAATTTAATCTTCAAAATAATAGCCATCGCTAGCGACACATTTTACCCATCTCTCAGGCAATTTGTGAATGCCGCGCCAAAAAAATTGGCCGTCTTTGGCCGCAAACCAATCATCGAGCCATTTTTTGGCTTCTTCGTGAGAATTGAAGCGCTGCTCGGAAAGTGCGTGGCCCATCGATGCAAACAAATGATAATCGGAAGGCGCCAAGTCTGGTGAGTAAGCCGCATGCACCAGCGGTTCCCAATCGTACGTCTCCACCAATTCCCGGGTCGCTCTTGTTCGATGTGGTGGTGCATTGTCATCAAGAAAAATTACTTTGTGACGCCGATCGGCATATTCTGGGCGTTTTCGGTGTATAGCGCTGTTCAAATCGGCCAATTGTCGTTGGTAGCGTGCACCGTCAACTGTTTCACCTGGTTTTAATAGCTCGTACCAAATCATACCATGCTGATCCCAGAAAACACACAGCATTGCCTTGCGGCCGAAGCGATTTGGTTTGGCCGTTGATTTTGGCTTGTGGCCGGGCGGACCATACGATCGTTTACGCTTGGGATTGGAGAAATACACCCGTAACGATTCGATGCAAAAAAGACTTCCTTTTGAACCGGGAGAGCAGCATTTCACAAGTGGTTTTTCGGTTCTCTTGCTGCCTTTCAGTCAGTTCATGCGGCACCCATCTTCCGACCTTTAAAATCATGCCCATGTCTTTCAAACGTTTGCAAATGGTTTTTTGGGTCACTCCCAACTGCTCTGCCATCATTTCTTGCGTTTGACCATCATCTTCATTCAACAATGCTTGCAATTCGGTGTCCTCAAACTTTTTCGGTGGCCGGCCACGTTCCTCGTTCTCCACGCTAAAATCATCACTTCGGAATTTTTCAAACCACCTGAAGCACTGTGCTCTGCTTAGAGCATGTCCACCGTAAGCTTCTATAAGCATTTGATGAGCTTGAGAAGCGCTTTTCTTCAATTGATAACAGAAAATCAACGAAGTCCGCAAATCGTAGTTTGAAGGCACGAAATTCGACATTTTTAAGAGCGAAAAAAATGCGTTGTTGTATGAAACATCACAAACAATGAATTGAATATTGTTGACAGATGACAGACGAAAAAAATAAGACATTTGGGACAGTTTAAAAATACTCCTAGCGACATCTGTGGTCTAATAGCTGCAAGTCTCATTTCATAGGTATACACCTGGTAAGTGCCCAAGTGGGCTAAAAAAAAACAGAGAAAGACATTCCTTGTGTCCTAACTCCCAACTTGAAAAACTTTCATATAATTACGGGACTCGAGTATGAAGTTATTAAACAAACTAGATTAAAATGCAAAAAAGGTAGCATTGTTAAGAATGCAGTTTGGAAAGTATATGCTGTTCGTGACCTTTTTCGTAAAGGTTTGGCCATGGTATTATTTTGCTAAGTGGTTACATCTGAAATTATTCAATTGTGTTAAAGTTGGCTGTATAATTTCTGTGCAAAAAAACATAAACCATGTTGCCAGAAGTACCTTTTTCACAAAACAAGAATTAACAAGAAGTAGTGTGGTGATCTCAAATTAAGTAGTACGTTTTGAAGATATTTTCTTAATTACCAGCCACGGCAACGCCATCAGTTCTAACCTAAATGTAAAATTAACCTAAAACTAACTGTCAAAATTGTATACAAGGTAGAAATGTCAAATCTCATGGCCAATCCCTACATAAAAAGATCATGAAGAATATATGCACGGTTTCCAATATAACAAAAATGTAGCCACACAGCATCCAACTTTAACAATCTAAAAACAACATAAATGTATCATATGACATGACAGTAAATAATAAGTAATCATTAAAATTTCAGTTCTCAGACTTTGAAATCTTTCTGTAGAGCATAACTTAAGACACAGCTCATGCAACCCATATCCTGTAAACTGATGATTTCTAATTGTTTCTAATGCAAACTGTCAATTTGACAGATAATTTTATGAAATAAAACTAAAACAGCCTCCTGGAAACTGAAATTTCAATGATCACTTGTTATAACCGCAAAAAAACCATCAAATGTTTTTATGAGCATCCAACATTCATATAAAACTAATACTTACATCTAAATCATAAAAGTAGTCCTTGGAAGCTTGCGCCTTCTCAAAATCAGCCCGCAAGGCCAGATCGTGAATCTTGGGGCACTCGCCCAGGTCCATACGCTGTTAACACAATTCAAAATAAAAACATACGTTCTTATATTTGATTTCAATCTTTGCAGGGCATATTTATAAATATTTTTTGTTGCTGATTAAAAATGTTTATCTACGGACTGTTTGTGAATTGAAAAAAAAATCAAGGATTTTTATCATAAAGACTACAATGATGAAGGGAATGTATGTTGCCAAAGGAGATCTAGAAAGAAAATAATTAGTGGAGGATTGAATAACAACCAAAATATTGATACCAACTAACAATAACAAATAATACATGAATATTTTCGGTACCTCCTCCACATTTGAACATCACAACAGTCCATTAATAAATAAACAAAAAAACATAACCTATCACATGAACTTAAAAATGAAAAGATATGATTATAAAATATAAACAATAAACTTACAATTATTAGCACAATTCCTCAAAAATGCAATGTGATTGTGAACGCCGCCAATAATGATGGGTAAACACATCCTCTAGTACGTGACGAAAAGTGTTTTTTATATAAAGTGTTAACGATTATACAATTATTAAAAATATTAACAGTTAGATAGAGAGAGAAATATGTTATCATAAAACGCACCACCAATTTTGAAGCAATTTCTCAGATGGCTCCCAGCATATATTTTTTTAATTAACTGAATACTTTTAATACTCACAAAGGCGGCTTTACTAATAAACCGGTAGGGCCAAGAAAGATCCGATACATATTTTTTTGTTTTCTCATTGCTTTTTGTTTTTATTTATTTTAATACTCACAAAAATCCTTTTTGAACAGTTTTATGTGGTTAATGATTTACTACATGCATGTGTAGAATGTTTTTCTCCCTAGTTCCCACGGATATATCTGTTCTAATTGTACAATCATACATATTTTTGCTTATTAATCGATATTTACTTACCAATACCCCGTCCCTAGTTTGATTTATTAAATGATTCTACGTGTCTTTTTTTTACCATACCTTCCCTCGGTGCAGTGAAACTTTAAGTAGCAAACAGTAGTGACTTGCATCATAAATAAATAATTTCAACTTTCATTATAGACTGGTGGTCATTACTGCAAGCTTAACTTACATTCACTGTTGTTGACACCAATGTAATATTTTCACGGTAAAAATGGCATGTAATACATCATAGCTAAATTGTAATTACGTATTATTTAAACCTAATTAAAATTGGTAATACTTTGGTGTATACGTACGTAATTGTACTTACAAAATCTAACACCTAATCTTCATGTTATAATAGTAAACTGACGTTTCTGAAAATATAGTTCGACAAATTAGTTCCATCGAATTTACATAACAGAATTTAATACTTTTTTTTTTTTATGTTTCGACAAAATGTTTTCCTTTTTCAACGTTATGAATGGTAATTAAACGATAATGATGAATTTTATGCAGTATTTGTTGTTATTATTTTTTTTCAACATTATGTAATCTAAACAAAGTAGAAATTAATATTGGACTTACCGTAGAGGAAAGTATTTCGTGTGGGCAGCAACTCAATAAGAACGATTTGCACACTTTTGGATCATTAAATCTCACGTGAAATTTATTATTTTCACCTGGAACGTTAGAGGTTTGTGTACTAAATTGCTAATGACGTATCACATGTAGAAATGAAATTGATCACTTACCGTTTCGACCAGTGCCCATTAATTGATCCAACATAGCACGCATTTGATCATGAGCCGTCATTCTGGCTGGTAGGTATATACTTTCAGGTTTTCAATAAAATTTAAAAATTAAAAAATCCACTTGATTCTATAAAACACGAACGACAAACGTTAATGGCGTTCACTGAGCTCCCCTGTGATGCCAAATGTCTTGCAACAAATGTTGCCTAATCAATATTGATACAAAACAAATTTTCCTAGATTATTACCAACATTACTACTGCATCCTGCTGAATCCTCATTTTATTTTTCTTTGGCAGTCACTTTTTGAAGTATTTCCGTAAATTAGATTTTAATAACTCAACTTTCAACTGATGTTTCTTTAGAATTATAGAAATTACAATAATTCTAAGCACATCGTTTAAACTAATTATATACAAATAAATTTCTAATGACCTTCAAAAGCTTTTAAAATTCTCGTTATAATTATAACTAGTGAAATATATTAGCAGTTTGGCAGCAATGCGTATCTGTGGGTAATATCGTTTTCTGATATTCGAATGGAGTATAAACTATAAACAGCAAAGACGCAGATTTCTGTTGTCAAACACGTGTCGTCAAAAAAGAATAGCTTAAAGGTTAGTTTCCATCCTTGTTCTTCCTATTGCGTTTATCAATTTATCACGTTTATCCTTAAAATAATAATGAAATAAGTTAATCCAAAATGGATGTTGTGGCTAGTATTTTAGAACAATCAGCGAAAGACGCTGAAAAATATAAGCCTGTTAGTGTAAATAAGCATTTAGAATTAGAATATGATTTGGGAACAATATTAGCAATAGATAATAATGAATTGGATACGAGGAAATTAAGGTAAGTTTCAACCTAACCTTATTTTTCACCACACCATATAGAATGAATATTTATATAACTATTGCAATATTCGTGAAATTTTTAGGGAGAAGAAAAATGATTATTTGTTAAATCTAACAAGGGATAATGTTCAATTATTACTCAACAAAGTATGGGACCTTCCGACTGAACAAATTGATGAAGCGATTGTGGTTAAATTACCACCATCAACGTTTGTCTTACCACGAGGCAAGCCGGTACCTAAACCGAGACCTTTAACAAAATGGCAAGAATTTGCAAAATTAAAAGGAATTCAGAAGAAAAAGAAAGGGAAGTTGTCGTGGGATGAACAGCTTAAGAAATGGGTGCCATTGTATGGCTACAAACGTGCTGCAGCAGAAAAAGAAAAGGAATGGGTGTTGGAAGTGCCTGATAATGCAAATCCTATGGAAGATCAGTTCACCAAGGCAAAAACATTGAAGAGTGAACGAGTTTCTAAAAATGAATTGCAACGTATGCGAAATATAGCTAAAGCAAGAAATGTTAAAGTACCAAGGGTTGGATTAACAAATCCAGATGTTTCATCTGCTAAAGATGTAATAGCTCATAATTATCATTTTTATTAGTTGTATTGAAATTGATGTTTTAGTTGCAAACTGCAGTAACAGTGGCCCGTTCTTCAACTGCGAGTTTAGGTAAATTCCAGGATAAGCTACCAAAAGAAAAAGAGGCTCGTGGAGTTATGGAACTAACGCCAGGAGCTACAAGAAAAAGAAAAATGCCACCTGCTTCTAGTGATCAAGAAAGAAGACAAAATTTGGATATAGTCGATGCAGTTTTAAATAAGAGACCAAAAATTGATATTGAGAAAGCTGTTGCACGACATATTAATCAAGAACAAATTGAGTAAGTTATCTTGATTATATTACATTTATAAGTTAGTTGTTCATCATCTGTTTTCAATTTTTAGGCGATCTGAAGAAAAGAAAAATTTTAGACCCAAAAGTGGTAAAAAAGGAAATAGAACGAAGAAGCTAAAAGGAGTCGGAAAAAAACCTGCAGGTGGTCGGGGGCAAAGGAAAGGGAAAACAAGTGTAGGAAGGAAGCGTCGTTAGATATTTAGGAATTTATTTAGTTTGGTTTACATAATAAAATTCTAAGTAAGTTTGATTTAATATTAATTTAATCAGATTTTAGTACACCACAAATTTCTGTTAATTTTAATTTTTATCTCATTCCGGGTTGTTCCCATCCTAAAGAAGGATCTTTTGATACTGCCATATACACTAAAGCACCTTTTCCAGGTAATGGTTTTGCAGCCACATAGGTTTTTCTATCAGCTGACCATCTGCTCATAAATCCTCCTGCTTGTGACCAGTTTGATCCTTCTACTGCATACTAAAACATTATACAGGGTGTCTAGATCAATTTAAAAACAGTATTTTATAAGTTTAAAGTAAATACAATCAACTATTAGCACCACAGCAGTAAAAATTCAGTTTGTGTGCCTTTCAACAAGACAAATTTTGACAGCAATCTAAAAAGGCTAATTGACAACTAACTTCCTAACCTTACTTTGACTTTGACAGCTAAATCAATTGGCAGTTTAATAAATTAACAGATTCTTTATGAAATTGGGCCTTAAATGTTATAACAAACAGCAGGATTTTGAATTTATTTAATTATTTTAAATGGACTTTGTAATTTCTTTGTCTACAAACAAAAAAAATTAATCCTTGATTTTTGGATTTTCAGGTTCGTACCCTATCGTCGTATTGTGGATATCCGTGATGAGCTGGAGGTTGTTTCTCATTAATTCCTTTATGCAAGACAGTTAACATATATTTAAAAAAGTGATTTCGGTTTTTTCTTCACCACTGGATCGTATGATTTAAGTGAACATAATTTCTGTATCCATTTTGTGCATATGTCTCGGTCTGGAAATTAGAATAAATTCTATACAGTGTATCTTTTATATACTTGATGTATATAAATATGATACTAATATTAATAATATTTTGTTTAAATTGCTGGTTTTATAATTTTTGTTTATAAAGCTTATGCAGTTAATAATTATTGATGGGGTACCTGCTTTTTATAAGTTCTTATATTCTTCTAAGTTTTCAAATTAAGTTTTGTGTAAATTTCGAAAATTTTCAATACAATAAAAATGTATATAAGTAACCTAAAGACTTTAATATTGCCAATAAATTCTTTTCAATATCAAGACTAACATTGTACAGGTACTATTAATTAGTATATAATACATTAATAGCACTGCTACTCATAATCAGTTAGATTTTATAAATTAATTCTAAATATACAGTCTGATTATGTTAAAAATTTTGTAGGTCTGCATTTTCCATAAATAAATCGTTTTTGAGATATTCACAACTGTGATAGTTCTTATTTTCCACATAACCTTAAACATATTTAGCTCACCTTTTTTCCTTCGAACTTTAGCTATTAAGCCTTTAGCTAACAGCATATTTCTGTTGAATTCCTCATCGTAAATATCCATTTTGAAATTTTATTTAATACATACAAAGTGTCGTTAAAAAAGTATTCATTTACAAAAATAATTTTGCATTAAAAAAATTAAAACTGACCTATTTTTAAAAAAATCAATAAAATTGTGACAGAAGGTAATTAATTTTGTATTTATTGATTAGTTTCCTAGCAACAGAAATCATCAATTTATTTTTTAATGACTGACATGTTATATTTAGGTCATATTAAATTGTTCAGTCAATATTTCCGTATTCCGTTCCCATTTTCCGTATCATACTTTTTGTTTTTTAAATAAGAAAAAAATGGTCAAACGCATTCGTAACAGGGCATATCTTCCTTATGTAAGTACAGAGGGTACTATAGCAAAACCGTTTCCTCAAGTGAAAGCACCAACCAAAAAAGGGAGCAATTGGTACAGTGGTTTGACACCATTTGAAAGAGTGTATGCTCATCAAACACTAGCTAGTGTGAGAAGATATGCACACTTTAAACCATTCAGGTAATAAAGTAAATAGATTAGTTCTTCTTTTAAATAAGTTATCAATATTTGTGTGGTATACATTATAAAGAGCATTTGAAGAATAAATATGTTTTAAGATCATTGACATTACAGTATATGCTTTATGTAAAAGGAAAATGTTCAAATTGAGAACTACTACTGTAACTAAGACTACATTTGTAAACATAATTAGCATAATTAACATTATTATGGAGGTAAAACATGCTGTAAGTGTTGTCTATATTTCATATAATGAAATCTTCAATTTTTCTTTTACATTATTAGTAACTTTACATTATGTATAGCGTTTTCAATAAAAAGTCAATAAAGGCTTTCTAGAACAATGACGCAGATTTATTTTAAAACAATATAATCTTATTATTAAGTAAACTAATAATTTAATAATGACTGTATTTTAATTTAAGGCAATAGCTGTTTGTGTCCGTGTAAGGTGTGTTGCCTAACTTAAAACAAGCAATTTCGGAATGACGAATATTCCTGATTTTTTCCAATTGTTTTCACTTTAAGTGATACCACGCGTTACTTTTATCTATAAAAAGGGGTGGTTACGCTTTTTTCTATCGTTTTAATGTACATTGTCTGGTTCTCTAAAGCAAACAAACACAATACAAAAAACCTCTTTCAACTAAATTAATTTATAAATCCAGAAAAGATAGGTAGGATCCTTCTTAGGCATTTAACTTATGTTTGAGTATTGAGTATTCTCAGTTCAAAACATCCATTTGTGATCTACTAATAAGACTAATCTAATGTGCTTGGTGTCTAAAAAGTCATCATCACCTTAGTAAGCTTTTAGTTAAAGCACAGTTAAAGTTAAAACCAGCATTTAAAAAGGCCTTCGTTACTTATCACGAGAAATTATATATAATCTTGCCTGACATTTGTTCATGGCACTATAATATAAAAATAATGTCAGGATAAAAGGCATGGCTAACGTGACCATACGTCTCGTTTTGAACGGGATTGTTCAGTTTTCACGCTTTCTGTCCCGTTGTCCCGAAGGAAAACAGAAACGTCCCGTTTTCACACAATGTTTTAATGAACTAGATAATTCGATATTTTAGTGTATTTAAGTTAAAAATTGATGTTAGTTTTAAGATTATAGTTCTCATTTGATGTTTTTTATAATTGGACGTACTCTTTTTCTAAAATAATCATTCGAAATCTTCTTAAATTATTTGATTGCATAAGTTTTTTTGTGTTTCTGCGCATTATGATTACAAGTTTAGTATGTTTGTTTACTTTAGTTTATTTTTAAAGATTGGTGTTCTTACAAAATTAGAATAAATTCAATGCGTTGTTTAAGTACTTATTTTAGGTAGATACGTTCGTAATCTTTGCCATATTGTGTTAGAGTAGTAATTTTGACCTTATTGTAATTTAATTTTTGTTTTGATACGTATTTCTCTCGTGTTTTTTGTTTCTATAAAATTTGTGAGTTTCAATAATCATTTTTAATCAAATTCTTAATAAAAAAAATTTGCAACAATATTGACATGTTTAGTTTATTTTTTCAGATGATATTTAATTTACATTAAACTATAAGGTGTCCCGTTCTGGAGCAAAAAATGGCCACGTTAGGCATGGCAGTAAACAAACATAACCTCTCCTTATATTCACACATGAACTCTAGATTTAGGTTATGCTTATGCTGAACATGAAGCAGTTACCAAGTTACAATTAATAATAAGTTTTAAAATTATTTGCTGAAAATTCTAAGAAGTCCTTTGGCCCCTCCATGCATAGCAGCCAATAAGGTTTAGAATTCTCAAATATAGTTCTTCTATTAAAATGAAAATTGGAGCAGTCCTGAATATTTGCGTAGTACAGTGCATTTTTTTATTATAGAATTCAGAATATGCCGTGACTTACAATTTCTATAACAGTGTATACAGGGTTGCCAGATCTCCGGCATTCGACCGAAGTTTCAGGTTTTAAAGCACTATTCTTCGTCTCAGGTAGGCACAACTCAGATATCCGATAGTCATTTAAACTAGCGAATACCGTAAAAACTGTGCAAAGCACGTCTAAAAAATTAAAAACGGTTGCTTATTTATCTTTTATGCATCAAAGCCGATTGATGTGAGATAAAGTACTGACACCAAACGAAAAACAATCGTAAATTAGGCTTAATAACAATTCTTCCTCCGCTAGAAGCGCTGTTGCTTGGTCTCACCACAGATTAAATAAAGGTCAGATATTTCACTCCCTATTCCACCAATGTTCCCATTTTTTGTCTCTGCACATTTACATCTGCAGCTCTGAGAGTTTACCACGCCTACTCTTTTACGCGCGTTTTATGAAAAGTGCATACCAAGCTGTGCTGCTTGCGCAGTACATGTCAAAATAGCAAGGTCTGGGAGTTACTTTGAGAGACAGAGCAATGGAATCCACAAATTTGTTGAAGTAAAATATCTGACCTTTATTTAATTTGTGGTCTCACAACCGGTGTTGCCAACCTGAGGAATCTATCCCCGAATTAAAGGATATTTTACCTAAAAATGTATCAGTTAGAAAAGGCAGTGTGACTTATCAGCGCAGAAACACAAACTGTTCGGTCCAGTTCATTTTGCAAATCTCATTACATTGACGTTCGTCTGGTTGTACATGTGCTTGCAGTTTGCTCTTCTGTCTTGTTTTGTGATACATCTATGGCGTCATGCATTAGCGTCGATTTTGATGATTCACACTGCCTTCTCTAACTAATAGATTTTTATATGGCACGTACTAGGGGATAATAGTTATTTATTGTAAGAGTGTTTCAGACAGAATTTCATCCACGCAAGAATGTTTAAACGCGAGAACGCAGTTCGGACGTTTAATTTTCTTAAGTGGATAAAACGCGGCTAAAACACGAATGCAATACAACATTTTATCCACAATCCCCAAATTATTCAAATTTAATAAAAAAATAAACCAGCATTATATAAATGTCAATATCAATAAGTAATTATGCAAACGCGACTAAAACAGGAATGCAATACAACGTTTTATCCACAACAGTGGAATAAACTAACTTTATTTCATTAGTGGATAAAATGTTAGTTAAAACGGTTCATAAGTGTGAATAAAAATCCAATTATAAGTTGATTGTGGATAAAGAGATTTTTTAAGTTTTATGTAATAATTAAGAGATTTTTTCAGTTTCTTACCAAATTTTATTTAATAAAACCAACACTTTTATTTTCCGTTTTATTCTCATTACGCAGATAGCGTAACATACCTGAGAAAATGGCCAGCTGTATAACGTGTACTTCAATTGACTTCATTCACTTTCTTTTAACGTATCCGCATGGTCATGGTTTAACATATGGTTTCTTGGGCAAACAGAATGCGTGTGAATTATCCAAGCCCAACGCACATACAAATCTTAAGTGCTTAGGGTGTTTCAAGTTCGTTTAATTCAGGCCATTAGTGGTGACGTCAAACCCCTATATGCAGGCAACTTTGCTAACATTGATTCTAAATAGTTGCTAAATAGTTTACATCTTTGAAGATTTAGCATAAGACATTATACAAATTTCTATTTTACCACCAAACTGTTATATAAAAACAATTCTAACACTTTTTGATAGCTATACCTACGGAAAATTACACGCACGACCAATATGTTTGAAGTCAGTGACGTCACACTAATATCCTCTATTCGGTTACCGGTTTAATCTCAGTTTTCAGTGTTTTAGTACTTAGTTGTGTTTGTTAAATGCTTCTTTAACAGTTAAATATATAAATCTGGTGTTGACATTAGTAAGATTATTATTATTATTAATAAGTTTTTTCCAGCATTTATGTCAACAATAAATTCCACTAGTAATAGCGATGGAGGAGCGACAGGAGTGCTAGAGGCCTGCACGGGACGCGTTTTCTAGTCGGGCCTTTGCGCGGTCCCGGTCGTAGTTCCGATTCGGGCTGTTCGATCTTGTCGGGTCTGTCGAGGTGTTGGAGCTTGTCGGACCTTTCGGCCTTGTCGGGTCATCCGCGTCTGTCGGTCCTTTTGAACTTCTCGGGCCACACGAATCTGTTGGGGTTTTTGGATTTCTCGGCCCTTCGAGCTTCTCGGATCTGTCGGTTCGTTCGGAGCTCAGGCATGTTGGATCGTTCGGGCCTCTCCGACCTGTTAAGATCTTCGCTCCTCTCGGGCCTGTCGGGTCAATCAAGAAATTACCGGGTTTTTCTCGAACCGCGTCAAGTGTGTCCCCGGTGGGCCGGGTCTGGAAGTTTTGGCCCATGCAGGGCTCTAAAGAGTAAAGTTCAGCATGTAAATACCATTTATATATAAAAGAAGTGGTTTTCAAATTAAGGGAGATTTAAAGGATATTTTGTATATTTTTGAGGAAGATTAAACCGTGAGAGGCTGGCAACACTGCATACAACAATTAATTGACAGCGGTTAATAACTTGTGGAGGGTTTGTTTGATAAAAATAATAACCAACAACCCGTTTTGCAAACGAAATGGAACAGAAGTTTATTACAAAAGTATTTGACAATAAATTTCTTAATGCCAAACTTGCTGCTGATTCTCTATAGTTTGTTTTGAAACTGTGGGCCAACTAAAGATAACAACTTATCAAACCGTTCTACGATTAATCTAGTATAGTTTAAAAACATATTTGGGTCGCTCAGACACATTTCTTGCAACTAGTTTTCATAAGCGCTTTGTTGGTTTCGATTTTGATTTGTAGGCCTGACCTACCACCTTCGCTTGTTCTTCTTTTGTTTCTCTTCAAGTAATAGAAAGCTGCTAAAAATGTTGCTGTGGTGATTATTAACTGTTGGTTCATTTTTTTGATGTAATAAGTCATAAAAACACGAAAAATAACTTTACTTTAATGTTATGTCAAACAGCTGGCGCGAAATTCGTGGAAATTAATCGCAAAAATTTGAAGTTTAGTAACACCCACATCCCACAAATCTTAAACAGTAACTTGTTTTTTCTATACAATTTATGCTTATTAGAAGTCATTAAATCAGTTATAAGTAGTTTCCAAATCTTGTGACACGCGAAATGCGCAAAAGGCGGAGCTTATTGCACAAGAAAAAGAAAGGAAATTGTAAAAATCATGCCTTTCCAAACACATTCGCTCTTACGTTAGCGAATATTTTAGGTTAGGTTTAGTTTTGCTTTGAAGAAGAATAAAATTGTTTAATAGTTATTTACGTACCAGCGGAGGAAAGTATTTGTTGCGGGCAAGACGTGAATACTGCACTCAAGGCGAAGCAGAGAGCGTAATCACATCAAGACTGTAATATTACTCCCGTGGGACGTACAACATTTTTTCGCTCGTAAACTAAATTAATTTTCATTTGGAACAGGGACGTAATGATTCATTACAGCCCTCGGGACGTTATAAGGGCGGAAAAAATTATCAATAGCATCAATGAATGGCAAAGACTCTGTACCGCTAACAAACAAAAGGCAAACAACTTGACAACTCAATGCACCAACAGCTTAAAAAATAACGACGCATAACAATTAGCAACATTTCTAGCTTGAACTGTAGTTCCGTCCGGCTAAAATTTGTCTTCTACACATCAAAGGTCACGAGATCTGGAAAATACTCTAAATAAGAAGTAACTGATCTACGTTTTATTTTAGCACGTCGAATAAAAAATATCTCAATGTAGGCGAAATTCTAAACATTTTGCTTTCTTGCAGTGGGCTTATACCTGAGGATGAATTGGACTTCTTCATGGCTTCTCCTTACAACCACAGTTTAGATTCGTTCCCTGAAAAAGGCGACCCATGTTTACAAGCTGAAACACTTGGTATGGATACATGGAGAAGATTAAGAAATACAAGAGATTTGCAACCTGAAAGAGATGCCAAGGGCCCTGACGCCATGCTGTTGTATGAAGGTGGAAAACTAATTGAAAGATATAATAATGTAAGAACAAGACTTGGGATTCTATATGTTCGTTCATGTTTCATTTTTTTTTGTTTGGCATCATCTTTAAGCAGTTATTTAAATTCGTGACGGCAAAACAATTTTCACAAGAGTTTGGTATTGTGCGGAGGAGTGAGAACGTGTTGCTATTGAAGCGACTCCCTACCCTGGCCGAAGTTTGGGACTTGTGGTCGCCGGAAGTTCCTTCCACTATGGTTCAGATGTTTCCTGAATTGAGGTATCTAGGCTTCTGAACGCCTCCTAGACAACGCTGCTAAGGGAAGAAGCCGTCTACAAGTCGCCGCCAAACTATTCGTGTTCTCTAGGTTGATCTTGCAATTGATCGTCGAGAGGTGAGGATCGTACAGGTTACGAAAGCTCGGCCGTGTGACACCGCTCTCCACCAAGCCCCGGTCAGTTGGTTCTTGGCGGTGTGGTTCTGAAAAGTAAAACCACCATTCTTCTGGCCAATAATAGTGTTTTTGCCCTCCAAACACCGTATTTTGCAAATCAAGCTCGCCACTGCATCGGTACTGCACTCATCACTTTAGCAACGTATGAACCCTTGATACGATGCTTCAGACATTGCTTAGTTCTGGGTTCTTAGACGGACACTGTCTCTCTCCACGTTTCCACGTACTCGCTATGACGATGGTTTTCACTACAAGATGAAGACTTCCTCGCATGCTTCTTACTGACACTCATTACTGATCAGCGTCCTTCCTTCACCGCTACAATTCTAGCCAGTCTACAAGTCGCCTCACCAGCCACTCGGTCGCTACCTGGTTGCTGGCCCAGGAACGTTCAAATGTCTATCAGAGGACCTGGATTGACGATGACGTCACGGAGAGGAATGTCCTAAAGTTTCCTGGAGATCTGCGATATAAATCTCTTCGGGTGACATCAGTACTGGTGCGGCTACCGAAACCATTACTGCTCCCGTCGACGCCGTCCAACCGCCCAGTACCGCATACTCAAACTTGACTGTAGACTTAGCCTGGGCAGATTGATTTTGTGCCACCTGCTTTTTGTGGGTCAACTGCGTTTTCTTATGTTTGCACTTCTAGGCCATTTCATCTTTGAAAATTTAATATTTGATGATTGAAGAGGAGTTTAACTGCTAAATAGTCACCTCACAATTGAAGGGGTGGATGGATAAAGGTGCTATGTGACATTTTTGAATTGTGGTGTTAGCCTCTTTATTCATACTATTTACGCAAGAATTGTGTTAAATAGCACCTTTATGTACTTCATATCTTATATCGGAATTAGGTAACGCTTGACTGACTAGAAAAGGTATACCATAGGTTACTAAAGCACATCATAACATCTTTATTCACACTGAAATCTCAAAAAAACGGAAAATGTCACATAGCACCTTAATCCATCCGCTCCTTAAATTGTCACTTTCCTGAAGATACTCATTTGCAAGCTGAATGCTGTCGTTTTGCAAGATAATTAGATTGTGACACTCATGTGAATCTGTTCTTGTTGCTTGTATGTTAGATAATAGTTCTATATTCATATGATATCGCTATGTGTTCTTCAATCTGCTAAGCAATCTCTCTTATAGGCAAACTCTGCTGCCTCAAAATAATAATATCCGTTTAGTTTAGATGTTCACCATGGTCGTCATGAAGGATGCAGCGAGAGCGTGTGTTTTTATAGCAAGTACTATCTAAATACTGTATCTACAACAAAAAAAGAGACTAGAAGGTTCACAGAAAGGAAATAATTGAATATGGAAGAAGAGACTCGAAATCTTGAATTTCTTGATTGCAGGGTGTGATGCACTAGCGAACGATCAGCTAAAGCCCTGCACGGGCCGAAAATGAAAAAACCTGGTAACTTCTTGATTAGTCTGAAAAATCCATAAGGCTTGAGAGACCCAAGATGTCCGAACAACACAAGAAGCCCGAACGATCCGACAGGATCGGGAAGCCTGAAGGGTTGACACATCTGAGAGGCCCGACAGGCCTGATGTGGCCAAACGACCCGACAAACCCGATTGTGCCGACAGGCCCGATTATGCCCGTAGGTCCGAAAAGATTTTTAAACTGAGGCTCGGCTTGACCTAAACCCAAACTTTGGGCAGGGCCGCACAAAAGCCTAACCAAAAAACTCAGCTCGTGCAAGCTTCTACAGTACAGTATGAAACTTCTCCGTTTCAGTTCAGTATAAAGCTAATGCATATTCCAGTCCGTATATAGAAAACGCCCGTCTGACTCAGTAAGAAAATGGTTTTGATCTTGTGCAGTACGAAAATCTACCTCTGGTTCAGTATGAAAATAATGGTTGTACGGGTTAGTACGAGAATAACGCCTGTCGAAGTCAGTATGACTATCTTTTGGTGCAGTTTAGTACGAAAATAATCCGAGTCAGTACTAATATTTCGGTTCAGTACAAAAGTAACGGCCCGAAAAGTCCGACCGACTCGATACGCTTGACAGGTTTGACAAACCGGAACAGCTCGACAAGCCCGACAGGACCGTAAAGCGCAACCGAACAGGCCTGAAAAACGCGACAGCCCGAACAGCCGGAGAGGTCCGCAAAGCCCAACAAGTTTTTAAAATGAGGTCCGGCCTGACCTGAACCCGAGCTTCGGGCCGGGATGCATATAGGCCCGACTAAAAAACCTGTTACGTGAAAATCTCTATAATCAACAAGTTGTTTTCATGTTCGAAGGCGGGATAGTGGCATTTGTTAGTAGAATTGCGGACAAATGACCAAGTTTTAGTTTGATTTTCTCAGTAGTGACTCTAAAGATACCTCAGAAGATGAAGAGCGACTTCTTGTTCTCGTCACAAACCGCGTTGCAAGAATTGAAAGCGTCAATTTCTTGAGGAAATACTAAAAGACTAGCAAACAACTTCACCATAGCGGAACAAATAAGATTAGTTAGAGTATCTGTCTGTAAAGTAAGTCCTTCTGCTGCTTCTGCTTTTTTCGAAACGTCTCGTTGTAAGTAAGCTGTGTAGACCATATTGTTATCCTCGTAAGTAGGAAACTTGATAGTATCACATCTTATTCAAGATATACACGTGTTCCACACATTTCTCACAGAGAACTGCTCTAATGACACATCTTAATTAGATTTGATAGTCAAGCTGCGCTGAAAGTTGTATTGGAAAGTTAACTTCCACAAACATTGAAAAATCTGTTTGAGGAAAAGCATCGCAAGTGCTGGACAGTTTCCATTATTCATCCGAGAACCGTTCAGAAAACAACAGAACAAATACTAGATTTCAGCAGAAGATAAACTCGAATGAAAAGTGTAAATCAAAGCATGCAGATCTTTCTTGGTGGTGGCTCTCAATCTCATTTTATAACCAAATTTAAATAAAAAGGAAATAGATACATATAGATATTATCGAAAGGTAAAAATGTCATCTTCCAATAGGTATATGTTACATTGTAATTTACACGGATATGTATGATAAAATTAACAAAAACTCGAAATATTCTAATTATAATTATTGTCTTTTGTAGAGTCATCCTGTACTAATAGGAGGAATAAAAGAAAAAGAACACCCGAGTCACGTAAAGTTAATGAATTCATCCCATCATTCGCCACAAACCAATGCTGGATATTGCAGACAAGACAGAGATGGCACATTCTTTCAGTATTAAGATCACATTTGATCTTTCAAGCTTTCCAATGGTATCAGTATTATTAATCGTACTATTCCACTCGCACACTTGTGATTCATTATATCTAGATGAATATTTAGAAAAACGATGTTAGATTATGAAAAATTTAATAATTATTATATTAAATTATATTTATTGATATACTTTATACATTATTTTATTATTATTGTAATTAAAAATAATGCACAAGTAAATGAATACCTATCCAATCTCTTTTATTACATTGTTCTTAAGGTATGTATTAGTAATGAGTTGAACTTCACACATATGATTTCATTAATTAGTTAAATTAAGATTTACTTGTTTAATTTTTATATATTTATCAGACTGTGAACCATTAAGAGATCTTAAATACGTGAATATTTTTTATCTACCAATCATTATGACGTGATATGTGTATATGTGTTGTTACACACAACGGTACATTTTTCGTATAATAATATTCCTTGTTAATTAGACTTTAATTTGATGTTCGCGTTAAGGAAAAAAACTTCCTGATCTTTCACATATTTTCTTGTATAGAAAAAAAAAGTATTCTACGATTAAAAATATTTTCTTTTGAAGTTAATGTTGTCGAGCTTAAATCGTCTTTACTATTATCAAATTATCATTTAGGTATGTATCACCAGGCATGTTGTTACCTAATTATTATATTCCACTTGTTTTTAAGTTTAGCAATTAGAACAGTTTTTATACCTGCAGAAGGTATATTGAACTTTGTATGATAATTATTAACAGTTGAGGTGTCTTAATAACAAATCATTAGAATATTTTACATAAATTAGATACCTACCAACGTTACTACTTCTAAATGTATGTTTTAGTATTAGCTACTACCAGATAATTTCTTTCACGGGATTACCCCAGATTAAAAAGAAATTGTTGATTAGAAATGCACAAAAGTAATGATACTGATGCATTTGTTGAAACAACTGTGCAATTAATGTCTTTTATACGTTTAATTTCGTGCTGGAACTAATTATTTCGTAACTTTTTGCACTTAATAAACATCACGATTTTATAAACAATTATCTCGATATAATAGCAATTTAAAACAACATTCTTAGATGAATAAATTCGAACAGGAAGAAAAGAGTATAACATTTCAAAAACCAAATGTGTTCATGTGGTGTAACCAAACTACAAGAATTCCATTACTCTTATATTGTAAAGCGCTTACCTAATCTAGAGCGATGCTTCTCATGTCAGTCAAAAGAAACATTAAAGATTACCAATAATAACCCAGAAACATACAAAAGTCCTTCTAGATTAATGTCTAGAATATCACTGCTAATACAGAAAACAGAGAAAAACTGTATTTATGAATGAAAGGGGGATGATTTCAGAATGATTTCGAAGATACGTAGAGCCAGCATTAAAAGCAACAGCCAAAATAAGAAAACTACATAACGAACAAATTCTTAAAGTTTAGAGATGTCTTGCCTGTCATATTTTTTATTTAACTGAACCCCCTGGGTTTGAACTCGATATCTCTTGGTTTGCAGTTCTTCACTTAAACAACTGAACTAGCGGCTCTTGTTGATATACACTTGAAATATTTGAAATGTATAACAGGTTTTATTTAGAAAATACCAGTTTAACAAATCCAACTACTTCAAATAAAGTAACATACTAGCAGCTTCTTCATCGCGGTAGGTTCATACATCAAAGAAAAGACTGCCCTGCTGTCAACGCGAATTGCCAATTGTGTTCAAGAAAAGGGCATTTTGCAAATGTATGTAGTAGCAGCAAACAAAACGTAAATGTGATGACGACTGACATTTACACGACTTCCGCTTGTATCTTCGCTGCTTTACCCCCGGGCTTACGTAGAGCTACAGTATCGATTACATTTGATAATTTCAAAGCTAAAGCTCTAATAAATACAGGTAGCTCTCTTAGCTTCATAAATAATGAATTCTTTGAGTTGCTTCGCAAAAGAAAGAAACCTGGCCGTCAAGTAATCACTTAATCACATGTCGTACCTAGACTGAAGCTGCATTGCTTTTATTACTTTTGTTAAAGTATTTTATTTTATGTTCATTTTATAATTTTTATGTTGGCAACACTCTTTGTTTTGACGATTACTGATAATCTAAATTCAATTCGCATTTTCTTGTGATTACACTTTTCTTTAAAGTTTGTCTTTCATTTATTTTTAAATTCTAAAGCTGGGATCTATAGTATTTGAACTTTTTTAACAATTCATGGGTTTAGCTATGCTTCCCTAGCATTTTTTAATTTTACAAACTTTGAGCTGTGTGTAATTTGCGTTTGACTTGTTTTGTGACAGTAGGGTGTCTACTGAGACATTTATTTTATTATCTTACGATTTTTACATTTTTGTATGTTTTCACATATGGAACCTACAAGAGTACAAATTGGTCTGCTAGAAGAAAAAAGCACCTGGTCCTCCTGGAAATACAAGGTGGCCGTTTTACCTCTTAACATTCCTGGTGCAGTTGAGGTTGTAGCGAGAAAAACCATCAGGCATGACAGCTACAGCCTAAGAAAGGGCTGATTACGATAAAAATTTAGATAGCTGCAATAAAATTGACGGTAGTGCTTTATTAGTTCTTACCACAAACATGATTGAAGAGACTTTAAAGTTAGTCATGCGGTTTCAGTCTTCTTCTGAAGAAGCTTTTAACTTATGTAGCCAGTTTTTCAGTTACAAAAAAGATAATGGAGATGATATTGCAAGTTTCACATCAAAACTGAAAAATTTATGGAGTGATCTAAAAATAGAATTAGCTGCCTCCACCTTGTCTGATCCCCTTTTAATTTGTAAGATTATTGATTGTTTGCCAGAGGAATATTTTTCATTTAAATCTTTTTGGTTGATGCTAGCCAAAGCTGATAGAACTCTAGACAACTTGACATCTCAACTTTGTATGTATGAAAAAAGCCTGTCAGGCAAGAGAGGCTTTCAGCAAGAAATCCTTTTAGTTGAAAATAAAAAAGGCCAAGAACACAAATTCAATAAAAAGAACACTTTTTATTGTGTATATTGTAAACGTAAAAATCATAAAATCTCACAATGTTTCAAGTGGAAAAATGAAGGAAAACCGTCAGTAATCGAATCATGTAAAGATAAAAATTTGAAGGATACCAAAGTCATTCTTCTTGCTGGAAATAGTTGTGTTTTAAACTCCGAATGTGATAGAGAAATCTGATACGCAGAAGATAATGCAACCAACCATATTTTAAATAGAAAAGATCTGTACGAAGACTTCACAGTGTGTATAACTACTGATTCTGTCACAACTGCCAATGGTGACTCTGTGCATGATATGGCAAAGAAAATACTGATGTTAAGGCATCTGTAAATAGTAAGTGGGAAAATTTAGTTCTCACTGACGTTCGGTATATTCCACATATAAAGAAAGATTTATTTTTTGTTCGTGCAGCTCAAGTTGAAAATAAGAGTACAGACCAAATTAATTAGCATTAGAAGTCGTTGTGGTGGATTATATAAATTGGCCTTAAGAAATGTCAAACCTGAAGCTTGTTACAGTTACGTATACCATGAGCGTTTAGGGGACCAAAACAAACGTCATGTAAAGGTTATAATAAAGAGCGACCTTGGAATTGATGTGTCTTTGGATAGTGAGCTATGTGAAGGTTGTCTCTATGGTAAGTCTCATCATTTAAAGTTTGGTACCCAACAGAAACCTACTACAGCAGAAGATCTGGTAGCGACTGACGTCTGTGGACCTTTTCAAACCTCTAGATCTGGATATAAATATTTTGTCGTATTTAAAGATGAATTTACCAGATTCAGGTATGTGTATTTTATAACACAAAAATCTGAAGTCTCAGAAAAGTTGAAAATAACGCTTGCTGAGGCAGACCATGCTGACCGTGCTATAAAAGAATTGTTGAGTGATAACGGTGGAGAATTTGGTAATTATGTCGGTAGACAGATTCGTCAGAAAAAAGGAAGTAATCAGAGACTCATAATGCCCTACACATTCCAACAAAATCCTAGCGAGCGTGAAAATCATACTATTGTAGAAGCTGCTCAGTGTCCATGCTATGATGCATTCTAACGCTGATTTAAAACAGTTTTTATAGGCTGAATTAATAAACGCTGTTACACCTGTACTTAATAGAACTGGCCCATCTAATATCAATATAAAATCTTTCTGTGAATTGTGGTATGGCAAAACGCCCTATATTAAGCACCTCAGAATCATTTGTTCTGACTGTTATGCTCATGCGCGCAAAGCAAACAGAAAGAAAATAAATTCCAAAGCTATCAAGGACGTTTTAATCAGGTACGACATTGATAGATATAGAATCTGAACGCCAGAACGAAACTTACTCATCAGAAGTCGTGAAGTTGTTTTTGATGAAAAGCCAAAATCTTTGGAGTGTAGACCTGTAAATTTGAAATTACATGAAGATGATGTGGCATTGGGCCCACAAAAAGAATTACAAGAAAATCAAAATGAAGCTGGAGAAGATGAACTAGATTCAGATATTGAAGTTCAAGATAATTTTGATGAAACTCCTGTAGGTACAATTATAATAAATGACAAAGTTTTGTTACGTGATCGAAGTAAACTTAAGCGTCCTGAAAAGTATAATGATTTTGTCGTGTACAGCGATACTGCTTTTAGTGATCATGTTGTACCATCAACTTATGCTGAAGCTATGCAGAGTGAAAATAGTTCTGAATGAAGGAAAGTTATGGACCTTGAAATAAAGTCACTGATGAAAAATAAAGCGTGGACATTAGAAAAATTACTCCCGAACAAGAAAGCAATTTTGTGCATATGAATTTTTAGAGTTAAAAGCAACCCAGATGGCGCAAAGCCCGATTTGTCGCTAAAGAGTTTGAATAAAAAAAGGGTGTAGACTTTAAACAGACTTTTTGTTCAGTGGCAAAACCGTTCAGTGTAAGAACTCTAATTGGCATAGGTGCAAATGAAAAACGATGTTAAGACAATTTGATATCTCAACGGCTTTCCTTTGCGGATATTTAGAAAAGCAAACTTTTATGACTCAACTAAAGGTTACGATGGTATTCAGGTTTAATCTGTTCTTTAAAAAGAAGTCTGTACGGATTAAAGCAATCTCCCAGGTGTTGAAACTAGCTATTTGAGAATTGCTTATTTAATCAAATTGGGATTTCATCGCAGTGAGGCTGATCTTTGCTTATAGATATTAAAGAAGGGCAGAGATAAAATCGTATCATCAATGTACGAGTATGTGGATGATAACTTGGCAGCTTCAACAAGGGAAGCTATGAGGATCTGAGAGAAAAGTTTGATTTAGCTTCTAAACCAGCCTCCTACTATCTCAGACTAGAAATTCAACAAGTTGAAGATGGTTCAGTAAAGGTTTTTCAATGCGCTTATACCAACAAGATTCTACAAAAGGTTGGTATATGTTAAAAAAGGCTCCATTTTTCCTTATCGCTGACACCACTGGTCAACGTGAGCAACCTTGTTTTGGTTATTAAAAATAAAAAATATATAACAAGTGACCATTGAATTAATTGCGAACTGTCAATTTTGTAATTCCTTTTCTGAAGTAAAAATAAAATTATTATTCAAACTTTTATACATTATAAATTGATTAGCCTATTGAGTTGTGTTTAAACTAACTGTTTTCCCTGCTGCACTTCTCTGCGCAACAGTATAGAGGAAGCGACCCTCCGTTACATCAATAATAAAAGACTATGAACAATCAGGGAAAGTTTATGAAAAGCAAAAATCTTTTCCTTGCAGACAAGCAGTTGATACCTTAATGTATCTTATGACAAGAACAAGGCCTGATATTACTTGCACCGTTAGTATAGCCTCTAGAACTTTATAAAATCCTACATGGAAGAACTAGATGCCGGTTAAGAGAATATTTCGTTATTTAAATGGAACTGCTAATCTTGGATTTTTGTATTAACATGAATATAAAACCGGCATTCATGAATCTTTCAGTGATGCTGATCGTGGAGGTGATGAATGTACTGGAAGGGCAACTTCAAGCGTAGTTTGCAGGCAGCCATCTGTATCTATTTCTACCAGAGAAGCGGAAGTGATGGCAGCAAGTGAGGCAGCTAGAGAAATAGTCTGGTTTAAGCGTTTGTTAAACAAAATTTCAAGTGTAAATACCCCTCTGCTTCAAACTGACAATCAGGCAGCCATAAAACTTGCTGAAAATCTTGAATATCACAAGCACATTAAGCATATTAAACTTAGACATTTCTTCTTTCGTGAATTGGTGACGAAAGAAGAATTAACTGTGTGTAAAGTGTCTTCAACAGATCAACTGACTGATCTACTGACCAGACCTCTTTCTAAGCAGAAACATTTGTGTCTGTGTGAAAACATCGGTAAGGGTGAAAGACTAAAGATTTCTCAATTAGGAAAAGTTCACTGTTTGTTTTGATAACAATTATTATTGATAACCTAAAGTTGTTAAATTCGCATTTTCTTGTCAATTACACGTTTCTTTAAAAGTTTGTCTTTTATTTTTTTTAGATTCTAAAGCTGGGATTTATAGTTTTTGAAATTTCTCAACACAATCAACTTTGGTAAACACACCTACAATCAAGTAAATTTCTTTATTGTGGACAACCTTTGTGCAGATGTTATCTTAGGACACGATATTTTAAAAGACCATTCCTCGATCAACCTGACGTTTGGTGGAGATCGAGAATCATTGAAAATTTGCAGTACCATAACTGCATCAATTCCTCGCGTATTTTTATCTTCTAGCTTTAAATTAAGTCGTGACGTCCCAGTCCACAAAATGAACAATTCTTAAAGGCAGAAGACGCAAAATTGTTAACAGATGGTATAATCGAAAATAGTAATGCACCCTAAAGTTTTAGTAACAATAATCGAAATTCATTGAACGATAAATAAATTTACAAAACTCGACGCCTATCTAATTTACAATGCTGAAACTATTGTAAATAAAATAGCAACATGTTATAATCTGAAGATTTACAGAGTACTTTTCCTTTCCCGCATGATGTAATCGTCTGTGGGTCAGACAGTAATCATCACGACGTAAATTTGAAAAAATTCATGGATGTTGTAAGGAAGGACGAGCGAGCGTTAAATGTGGAAAAGCCCAAATTCTTGACTATTTCCACCAAGTTGCTAGGTTATACAATCGATAGTAATACTATTAAACCTGATCAAGGACGCTTGGATCCACTAATTAAACTGCCAATACCCACCGACGCAGCTTCGTTGCGCATAGTTGTAGGGATGTTTGCTCATTACACCAAATGGATACCCAAATTCTCAGAAAGAATTAGCACCCTAGTAAAAACCAAAACTTTCCCATTTACCCAAGACGCAATTTCTTTTTTTAAATCTTTAAATGCTTAAGAACATGCATTAGCGGCAACGCTATCGCAGCAGAGAAGGTTTGTAACATTTTTCTCGCGCTCCTTGACAGAAGCAGAAAAATATTATTCTGCCCTTAAACAAAAACCTGGTGCTATTATCGAAGCTTGATGGCGTCACTAATTAATAGGCCAGCCGTTTCTCCTTACTACCCAACAATCGGTTTCCTATATATTCAATAGCAAACATAATGTCAGCAAAATCAAAAATAAAAAAAATGCAAAGATGGCGTTTAAAGTTGTCCAGTTTCAAATATAATATTAATTAGAGGCCTGGTAAGCTAATCGCTACTGCCACTGCTCTGTCCCGGATTTGTGCCATTTTAACAAACAGTCGACACTTTGAATTACACCAGGATCCAAGAAAATGCCTCACTCCATTGAGAAAGTTAAAAAAAGATCGCGACCTGCCCCGTTTTCTCTACAACCTCGTTTTTGTGCTACACGAAGTACTCTAATAAAAATGATTGCACCCTTCGAAAGGCTGGATATGGACTTCAAAGACCCACTGCTAGTAAACGCAGAATTGATACATATTGACCATAATAGATGAATATTCATGATTTCCTTTTGTCTTTCTCTGTCCGGATCTTACTCTCATCAAGCTATTCAAGAACTTGTTTTTAGTCTTGGGAACGCTTGTTTATATACATTCAGATAGGGGAGCTATATCCATGTCATCTGATGTCAAGTAGTACTTAATGAATAAAGCCAATTACTCCATAAGGTATAACCCTCATCAAAATAACCGAGTAGAACGCTTAAATGAGACGCTTTGGAAGACTATAGAATTGTACTTGAAGTCTTATAATTTGAAAGCATTCCCTTATATAAACACGGGTCAGCCTTGCATTGTTCAAAACCTGCGTCAACCAGCGCATTATCCAGTATTTTATTCCACAATCTGGCAGATTGTTTCAACCCATAAAGCCCCCTTTTAAGAAAATATACTGCATTGGGATTATCTCTTTCGCACATGGTTTCTTCAATATTGTTATTCAGCAATGCAGTTTGGCAACCAAATGAATTACTTCCATATCATGTTGCGATGCAATACACAGCAAAAATCGAAAAGTTGTCTGTCTAGCAACCGGTGCAAAACATCTCATCATAATCCGTTCCGTATTTTTGGGTGAACTTCTTGTCATCTAGCTTTTTTCTTTTGGCATCAGGGATACGAACATAACATTTTCCACCAAACGACTTAAAGTAAATAATGTTAAGTTTTGAACTGTTTCACAACTCATACAGCGTTTTTCATACAACTCTTGTTGGCAATCTATTTAAACTGTAATCTAACGTTGATACGGCTTTAATTCAAAATGTATTGTATGTACAGGTATCCTTCCATTTGGGTTAAATTCTATTAAACATGTCTTGTTGTTTGTTATATAGCATGATGCGCCCGAATCTATAATCCATTCATCGAATGATTTATTATTTTCACATGTCAATGTAAATAACATTTTTGTGTCATCATTCTTTATGACACTCATTTCTTGTGTTTTTTCATTCTTTTTTGATTGTTTTTTCAATCAATCTTTATACTTTGTGCAGTCCTTCTTTATTATGTGATTTCGCCTTTCTGCAGCAGAAACATTTATGCAAATCTAATTTCAAAACAAATTCGTTTTTTTTAGATTTTCTTTCCAAGCGCGTTTTATACTTTTCAATTGATTTTGCTTGTATCACTGATATTTTCAAATCATCAATCTTTTGAATTTGTAAAGCCGTGACACCGTAGGGTATGATGCTGGTAATTGTGCAAAAAATATTTCAATCATGTATGTTTCAGATAATCTTTCTGCCAATTTTTGATACATATTCAATCAATTCCATATATCCATCATCAGCCAATCTTTTGGCACAAATCTGTACACTGTTACCAGTATCTATATGATGATAATCGCTAAGCGCTGAACACATTTCTTCTGCCAATTTACATTTTATAGTATGAACTAATTGATTATTTTCAACCGATTGCACAATCCAATTACGTGCTTGCCTTTCCTTTTTCTTCCACTCATTATTCGCAGGATTTAATTTTTATCTGTAATCACCTCCCAACGATCTTCTTTTGTAAGCATCATTTCCAAATGAAATAATTGTTATTATCTAACATTTCAACAATTATTATACCAACCGTTGCCATTATTTATAGCATTAATTCAATCTAAACAACTAGGCCTAATACTAAAGCAGACAGCATGGTATTTAACTATCGTGTGATGTAATAAATTTTCAAAAAGAAATTTTCTTCTCCTGTCTGATAAGACAACCTTATATTGGGAAAAAATTCTTTCAACATCGCACGAAACAATTGGAGCAAACTTTAAATTATTTAAGTTTATAAGACTTAAGTGATTGATACTAAAAGCTATAGTAGCTTCATTTTCTAATATATTTTTAATATTCGCAATAGGCATCAGTAGGCTCACGAAAATTCACATTGTATGAGACCGTCTAGAAACCAGGTCAGATTCTCTTTAAGTGTTTGGATGGGAATACTAGCGGGCAACATTATTGGACCTCACTTTTTACCACAACGCCTGAATGGAGAAAATTATTTTCAATTCATTAATGAACTAATAGACGATTTTTTGCTCAATCTATGAAATGGACTGATTTGGATACGTATCAGCTCATTATGTCTATAACGTCAGGGAATGATCGAACGAAAATCTTCCGCAGTGTTAGATAGATCGTAATAGACCCATATCGTGGCCACCGAGGTTCCCTAATTTAAATCCTTTGAATTTCTTTGTTTGGGGTTTTTTTGAAAGAAAAGGTGCACCAAACACCTCCAGGAAATTTACAATTAATTACTCCACAAATGTTTAGAAATGTTCAGAATGTAGTACCATTGAGAGCAACCGCCTGCCTGGAAGTTAAAAGAAGACAATTTAAACTTTTGTTAAATTAAGTTATTCTAAGTTTAGTTTTTACGATCGATTTCAGTAAATTTGTAATTATTAAGTTTATTAATTTGTTTAAATCTTAAATAAATCAAGTGAGGCTTGTTTGGCTACTGGATCTTCATAATGAGGAGCAATACGCATCCAGAAACTTTCTTAGCTAAACATTTTCGTCTCAGTTTGACATGGGGAATATGGTTTCATAAAGCCTGTATAAACAATAATGCCTCGGCGAATTTGCCATTCACTTCAACTTTGTTTTTAGCGACTAATTGCATTATATCTTCAATACTCTAGCATTGTCTAATAATCTGAGAATTTCGAACATCGTCGTTTCGTGACAAATTAAAATACGATTTGCTACTGTAATAAGCCTCGCCATACGAATTTACGTTTAATTTTAGCTACATTGTCCAGCATTAAGAAATGACTTATAATACAATTAGCAGTTTAGATTTTGCAATATTTATCTAATAACGTAAGATATAGTTTTGGCTACAAATTTTTATATTCCGCAGATTCTCAATATTTAAGGTCTCTGACATAATTAAATATTTTTTTATTTACCTATCGTACACTATCTTTTGACATAATAAAAAATTGTTCCGAAAATGGTGACAGTTTAGAAACAGATTGCTTTTTTTTTAAGTAGATGGTTTTTAAAAAAACAAACTCGCAATTTTGTACTTAAGCTTATTGGTCTATTTGGAAAAAAACATTTTTTAAAGAATCTTTGTTAATTAAAAAAGGCATTTTTTATTCTTCTCGTAGCTACAAATAAATAGAAAAAGAATAAATAAGATTCTGGTTAAACAGATATGTATTTATGCCTCAAATATTTTTATATAATTTACTGCTGTTTTTTCTGTTACATCTATTAGCATACAAAAACGATTAAGCATTCTCCTATGATAAATTATTATTAATAAAAAATTGCCAACAGTAAATGCTCGAAATAATTAACGTAGAAAATCAAAGCCTACTTTAAAGAAAGATAAAAAGAAAATCTCAACTGACAGAAAATGTGACAGCTTACTTTTTGGCAAAACAGGGACTGTCAGGAGTGTTAAATTTTTATTTGGGTGGGAAATATAAATATTTCCGTTAGTTAATTAGTTGGGCTATAACGAACATGAATTGTAGGAAATTAATCCATTTCCTATACGTACGTAAGTCTCATATATCTTGTTTTAAGCTTAAAAGTTACTAATTTTACTTAAAAAATCCATTCAATCTAAACTAAATCAAAATAGAAATTTCAGGAAATTATATTAACAGATGGTAGCAGAATAAATAATTTGTGCTATATTTCTTATAAAGGACGCATTATCCATATGTCCGACAGATAACTGTAAAATTAATTGAACAAACACACAAATAAAAATGTATGCAGCATGCTGCAAGCCACTTATTACCTCATTTTCTATTAGAAATAAAGAAAGAATGCTCTATCAGTTGAATGATAATACGTATAAATCTGTTATGATGAGATTCCTCAAGGTTAAATGTTTCTTTTTCTATTTAATTAAATGTAGCTTTCTGGTTTTTTAGACGTATTAAAGAAAGTAAAACAAAATGAAAATAAATTTGGATAGAAAATCATCAACGGCATCCTTAATTTCGTATGATAGTCACACGAAGAAAAGTAAAGAAACTGCTAGTTGTAATTTAGAGATTGAAACGTTTATAAACGATAAAAAGGACACTAATAATATTATGGATTGTACCATAAAAAAATCATCTGTGGGAAAGGGTTATAAAATGCCAAGTTTTTTAACTGGATTTCATCATAAAGCGTAAGTGATTACAACCAAGAGCAGTTTTTAACTCTTACATGTTATTGTTTATTATGTACAGACTGTCCGTAAAGTAATGTCTCAAATTTTAGTCAAACGCTTTCAGAAATGTTCTCCCATGCTTCTGTCGGTAGTTTTATTAAGTTCTAGGTGCCTTTGCACTTTGTTTAGATAAAACAATTTTAATCCTTTTTTTAATCTTTAGTCACTCTCTTCATTTCGCATACAATGCCTAGATATTGTTTTGGAACTATATCATCAAATCTATCAAGGTCAAGGCCAAACTGCTTTCAACTAAGAAAAATGAAGCTGCTTGTTCTCGGCGTTAGTAGTACTAACTTGCTCTTTATGGAAACGTGCACTCGAGGTGATATTAAATCGATTAGAGCAAGAACTTCTGCCAGAGAGTCAAGCCTTACTTAGATTTATCGAAGAAGAGACGTTTGATGGTACCACAACGAATGACACAATACTGTTGGGGAACCTCAAGGAAAGGGTAGGTGCAAAGCCTGAAGAGACTGGGGGTGTAATAGGAAAACATTGGGAAGAATGCTGGAATAATAATGGTGTCATAGCAAATAATTTGGCCATAACGAACACCATGTTCCCACATAAGGACATTCAAAAATTCACCAAGGTGGAGCCCTCAAGAGATGAGAAGTCGATCATCGACTACATTATAGTTAGGAAGAGCGAGTTGCTATAATGCAGAGACGCAAGAGTGATGAGAGGATCAGAAATAGGAAGCGCTCACTATCTCCTGATTTGGTGCAGGGCAGTCGCGAAACCATTGACAAGGAAGAAAGGAAGAAGTAAAAGGAAGTTGCTGGAGAAAATCCAGCTAGCCGAGTTGAAGAATCAGAAACATCAGGAGCACTACATAAACTTAGTAGGCGAAAAGATTGATGTATTAGGGAAAGAGTTAATACGAATAATCTGGAAGAAGCTTGGAGTTATTTCAAAAAACGTAATTTTGGAGTCAGTGAGGGAGGTGTGCGGCAAAATAAAGTGGGGAGGGAAAGACTTCAAAGCTGCAAAATGAGACTATGGTTATCAGCCGAGATCACACCCAGCATAGGATATTCGTGGAAAGAGTCAAGCTTAAGCAGGGCAAGGAATTTAAGTACCTCAACCCGACAACCCGAAGGTTATACTTTGCCCTCGGTAGATCCTTCTTGGGTAAGAGAGAAGTGTCCACCAGGACTAAAATGGCGGTATACAACTCTACTTACGTGCCAACCCTCACGTATGGGTGCAAGTCCTGGGCCCACACCACCAGCAGATCCAGTCGGGTGCAAGCAGCGGAGGTGCGCTACCGCAGACGAACAGCAGATAAAACACGTAGCAACCGGGTCAGGAATTAGACCATTAGAATGTTCCTCCAAATCGAGCCCTTGGCAGACACGTGATGAGCTAGTTCGGATAAGTTGCCAGAATGTAGGACCACAGGATCCCCAGCAGGCTATTGAGGTGAGGTGCGAGGGAAGGAGGTCTAGAGGCCGTCAAAGGATGGTATGAACAAACTCCTTGGTTCCTGTGTTTCAGAGACGAGGCATAAACCCGAAGAACGCCAGGAGGGTGACCTGTGGCAGGTAGTGCTGGCGTAGCCTTTGGTAGACGAGGGACAAAACAAATAAGTAAGTAAGTAGGGAATCAAGTATTTACGTGTTCAATTAGTTTGCACCGATGCAGAACCTTATATTCAGAAAGCTATGATCGAATTGCAAGTATTGTATCATAAGATGATACATGTTACGTATTCAGCGCATGGCTTACATCGAGTAGCTTAATTGATTTGCTCTATGCATCACATTGTGAACTCGTTAATCTTTTTAGTAAAAAAAGCTTTTTAAAAGCTCCCTCATGGCTAGTCACGTTTGGGGATCGATATATCTTTATCTCCTTAGCCTATTGTTGCGCTAGTTCGAGACTGCAGTGTATTACGCAGAGAATCTTGAAATAATTAAAAGAATTTTGAAAAAGTTTGATCCTACAGAAGCATAAAGCATACTCAAGCTCTAGATGCTGCAAGTAAAAAAAAAAATTTTGTGAGAATTTAGTTTTTATTTCCAGCAATCTCAAGTGTATTTCTAAAGCAGTTTCGTAGCATGAAAGCAAAGGGATTTTATAAAGTGAAAATGTTGATATTGCGGAGACTGTATAGCGTAAATTAGGTATAGAAAAAAGTTGCAGTTATTTGAATATAGAACATGCAGATGGTAGTATTAATAAACGTATAGTTAAAAATGTTCTTTATGTTTTAGAAATAGAAGAAAATTTACTATCAGTAAAAAGATTAACAGGTAACGGTTCTGCTATTACATTTGATGGAAGCAGATGCGATATAATAGAAAATGGAGTAGTTAGAATGTCAGTTAATAATGAAAACTCTTTATACGAATTTAACATCAACGATCTTGAAACGTCAGATGAACTACCGAAGACAAGGGCAGTGTTGGTTAAAGATAATATAGATGTATGGCATAGAAGATTTGGCCAACAAGATGTAAATGCTATAAGTCAAATGGCAAACAAAAATTTAGTGGAAGATATGAAAATAGTTACTAATAAAATGAAAGAATGTGGAATTTGTATAAAAGGGAAGACGGCCAGAAAAAACTTTTCAAAACAATCACAAACCAAGACTGAAGAAATATTAGATTTGAACCAGAGTGATATATGTACGTGGCCTGATAGAGACATTAACATTAAGAAGGATGGTTACATATATGATAACCTGGATGCAGATTGGGCTGATGATAGTGATAGAAAGTCGACGACTGAATTTATAATTTTTTTACATAGAACTTCAGTCTCAGGGAGCAGCAAGAAGCAAATCAGCGTTTCATTGAGCTCAACAGAAGCGAAATATATTCCTTTGAGAAAAACTTCAAAAGAAATGTTAAGGATTCAAGAAATGCTAAAAGAAATAAGTGAAAATTAAAGAATCTATTAATGATGAAGTTTGAATATTATCCATCTAGTGATATGCTAGCAGATTTACTTACAAAGCCAGTTGGCGCTTGTACAAGAATTCAACTCTTACGAGAAGAAATTAGTTTAAAAGATTCATTCATTCTTCAAGGGAATTTACCAAAAATTTACACAAAACAAACTAGCAAAACAACGCAACCATTCACACTAAAATTCACTAATTATTTGCTACATAATTAAGAGACCACTCTCTCAAATTCGTAGAGGAAGAATTTTACACCACACAACCTTAAAGTTTTTCCGCAAACAGAATTTCTCATCCGTGGAATCCACTCTCAGGAAAAGCTTTCTCGGCACCATCGACAAACACTTTCAATAACACGGAAAAGTGTTAGTATAATTTAATAATTGTGATTATGCTAGGTACTTGAGTATCTAAGAGAACTTACTTATCTAGGTCTGCTGTCAGAAGCACCTTACCGCAACAAGAATAACTTGACTGAAAATGACTTCATACCTATAAGTAACTTCGGATAGAACGCTTAAGTACTTACATTAAATTGCTGATTCTGAATTCCTTTTGTGTAAGAATATTGTTCAACCATCTGATAAGCTCGACAAGTCCGACAAGACTGAAAGGCCCGACCAGCCTGACAAGTCCGATAGGTACGAACGGCCCGAGAGGTCCGAAAGGTCCGAAAGACCCGAACGCCCGACAGGACCGAGAGGCCCAAACGGCCCGATGACTCGACGCAGGCCCTTCAAGTTCAATTAATTTTTAAAATGAGACCCGGCTAAAAAATTCTTAGTGCTTCGTAAATCGTTTGTTTTGCTTTCTTTGATTCTGCCTTGCATTTGTTGAGCATCTTTTAATTCTTCATCTTCTCTTGTAATCTCGTTATCAAAATATCTTCCGTGAATTTGTAGTTCTACTTACGTTTATTCTCTTGGTATTTGGTATTAATAGTCTTTGGAGTGTTCGCTGGAACCTAAAAATATTCCTTCTTTATTAACTTTACTACCAATAATTCTCAAGTGTTTCAATCAAAATTGGTCTTTGATTATTCTACAAGTCATATGACGGTTTTTTTTCATTTATTGATCAATTCTGTTTTGTCGATAACTTACTGTAGTAATAAGGATCTCTGCCCAACAGTGTCTTTCTAATCTACAAAGTTTAGCACCTGCATTATCTGACCTTGGAAATTCATCACTGAATGTGACTAAAGAATTTATTTCCTCCCAAGCTCTCTATTTCAATTGGTCTGCATCTACGTGTATTCATTTCAATTGACGAGTTGATTTGTGTTGAACTTCTTCAAGAAACGGTCTCTTTTCTAGTTTACTTTTGATACAATTCGTACTTTATAATTATTTAGAAATCTTGAACCCATCAACTAATTTATTGTTTACCATATCTTTAATAGCTTTTGGATTGCTATGACCCAATCTTTCATGTTATAAATATATAGTATATCCTTCGTGTGGTTTCATTTGGTTCCGAATTATTACATGGTGTTCAGCTTAAATTGAGTTTTGCTTACTCAGTTCGAAGTTGCTCAATTTTTGTTATCAATACATAACTAACTGGTTTTTTTCTTTTTGCAGTTACTTGGAAAATGTCCAAACAAACCATGGCAAATTAAGAATAAATAGATACAAACACTCCAATCCAATGTTACCACCAATTCCATATCTCACAAAACGGCCTCGTGTACCACTAAGTCCTCGTTTAAAATTAAATTTACAAAAGTACGAAGAAAATCAAAAAGTGATACATATATCCAGATCGACATCTCCTATAAATTTTAATAATGAAAATGGTGACAGCGAGGAAAAGGTAAATGTTGATGATTTTCCTAACGAAGTGCCCGTGAATGCAGAAGAACAAATCTTTTGTTTAGAACAAATAGAAAAACAGTTTAGATCCGGACTAAGTAATGAGACAGTTGGGGATGGTGATAAAAGAAAGGAAAAAGTTCCAGATATTCCGAAAGATATTCCGCTGCAGTTATTAAATCAAAGCCAGAGGTTGAAAATTAAAAAACGAAATGAAAATATTGAATCTTTAGAAAGGAAAGAGAAAAAAATTGAAATTCCTGAGTTTGGTATAAATGTAGATGAAGATAGTGAGAGACGGTTTTATAAGAATATTAACGTTAAACCTCATCTCAAACCCGCTAATGACGTAAGTGATAATCCTAAGAAGAGTGTTTTGCAGCAAATTTTATATTTTAATGAAAAATCCAAATGTAATAATGAAGGAAACAAAATCACCACCGAGAAGAATGCCAAAAAAAGCCCAAGAGGAATCTCTTCCGAATTATATCGCAACTACGGTTTGGATAGATGGAAAGACAATATGAAAAGTCTTGAAATGAAAGATTCTAATGAGAGTTTTGAAAGTGAACCTGTAAGAGATAGTAACAATGAAGATACTGCTTCAGGCAAGAAAATAACCACCACGGTGACAACAACTTATGCAAATGAGTCTAATGGAAATTCTAATAAAGCAAGGGTAATTAATGATTTATTCAAGGAACATTCTTCAGGAAGTTTATCTTCAGCAAGTTCATTGCAATTTTCTAATCATACCAATTTTGGAAAAGATAAGAATGAAAATATTAGTTTGAAGAAAGACAGACGAATCAATCAAAACGAACCAAAATCTTCAAAAGTTATTGATGGGACTAATTCAATTATTGATAGTATCAAGTCAAAATTCTTCAAAACCTCAGGAATTTCAAGAATGGAAAGAGGTAAATCTAAAAACTTTCTAGTTACTCATAAATGGTACGTGTACCAATCATTCAAGATCTCTTCTTTCTTTTGTTCTTCTTGCAGTCCTGACATACTTGTAGTGTTCTTCGTAGAAAACTGCACTGATTTTGTATACATATTGGTATTTTTTTTAGAAAAACCAACTAAACATGTCGAATTAGAAAACCAAGAATCTAATCTTAAATTTCCCAAGGAAACAAGAAACGCCGTAATGTTGCTGATGAATAACAACAATAAAGAAGTTAAATTTGCAGTATCAAAAGAGAATATCGAACAGCAAAAAGTGAAACATTACAATCATCGTCGCTATCATCATCATTATCATAATCAAGCAAGTGAAGTTCAAATCAAACGTCATCCGGAATATCAAACTTTAACCAAAACATCATACGCCAGGGCAAATGTAAATGTATTTAAGAATTCCTCACATTTGCCTTGCCCAAAAAATTTGTTGTGTGAAAAAGGTGTGCATAGGGGAAAATGTGGAAAATTGTGTGGACGAGAGATGTTAATTTGTGAGAATAGATGCGAATGTAGAAAAATGAGCTATTGGTGTCCAGGTGAGTTATGTTTTTCTTTACACTTGTAAAGACTTCAGGTTAAGAACCTTGAAATCTTCTGACTAGATTTTTTAAAATTTTTCTTCATATATTGTAAACGTCCGAATAACAGGTGAAACAGAAGCTAACCATTACAAAAACTATATAATCTATGAAAATTGTCTCTTGCTTCTGGAATATGGTTTACCACTTCATAAATAAATCTGCCACTCTAGTACAATTTCGGACACCAGAAAGGAAACTTCTCAAGAGTCCTACATCTGTCTGGACCTCTATGTATTTATCTTTATCTCTTACTGCTTAGATCGTCTTGAGGATCCGTAATTGACCACGGAAACCAGAACCTAGTTTCGTTGATTCAACACCAAAACACTGTTTATGATGTCCTGATGAATTTCAGACCCTCAATGGCCCACGCTTATTAATGACTGTAAAGTTCTCATCTACCTTGTTTTATCTTTAGATTTGCTCAGTTTTAGCACGAACAGTAACTTTGGACGAGTGATAGGGTACTGCATTGGTGATTGCTGTGTGAGAACTATGTAGTTTAGTTTTCCCGAAAGATTCATGTCTCAACTTTAACGACAAATATGGCAAATATTCACATGCATTTTCAGAAGTGCTCGATAAATCACACTATCAAAACTTGTCATCCCGAAATTTTAGCGCCCAAACCTCCAGTCATTATTTATCGTTCTCTCACCATCTTGTCGATTTCCTGGTTTACTTTTAGATTCTGTAACCCGAGGAGAATTGAACATCATCGTCAATAAAGCGACTGGATAATCCACTATGTCAGCAGATACAAAAGATGGTTTCGTTGGGATTTTGTGATGTCTTGTACTTTCTTTGACCTTTTATTATTTTGATCTTTGTATCAGACACATCAATTATTTTTTTGCTTCATATTCTCTCTCTCTCTCTCTCTCTCTCTCTCTCTCTCTCTCTCTCTCTCTCCCTCCCTCCCTCCCTCCCTCCCAAGTAACTTGTACATCATAACGAATACACTTGTTTCGCGGTAGAAAAAACGTGGCTATAACAATGATACTGATGAGGTGGTAGTTATTATAAAATAAAAAGACTGCTTCGCAATGGAAGAACGTTTGAGAAACACTGATCTTTAGTCATTCGAGTCGAGCAAGGAATTTGGAGACTTTAGGATCAAGATATGAACTCGAGTGAGGACACAGGGATCGTTAGGGTAAGAGCTCTAGAATTAAGAAGAATCTCGATTTGCACCATCACTGCAGAAAAATCTTCATAAACGAAGATAAAGATTGGTTTTATTGATTTAATTCAAATTTAGGTCAAGTTGCCGGAAAGTTCCTACAAAATTTCCACCTCGATTGCTGTAAATACCTGAGCGGCAGCGACAGCGTTGCAAAGCAGTCAGATCTAAGACTAGCTTTAAATAAAAAGCGTGGCCGTCCACAGAAACAGGCACATACAAGACTTGAGAATCTTTGCTCCTCAGACTCCTGAGTGAGTAATTCTAAAGGGACTACCATTCGCGATTTGCGCATGAAAGAATAGTTTACCTTGGAAAAATTTAACAGATGGTCAATCACCTAAGTACAAGTGGCTGGATTGAAGGAGACTTGGCCCCCAGAACATCGGAGGCAACGACTAAACTAAGTACGTTTGGGCAAAAGAATCTAATATCGCTGAGTTTGGAGACGTGGATATTAGATGCTTATTGTGCATGGAATCTATAATTAGATAAGTGAAATAATAAGACTAGACTTTTGAATTGATGGTTTTTGCTCGAAAAAACGCCTTTAAGGCTAGACTAGAGAACTATGGGAAAGCGAAGAATAACATATAAGCCGTAGCCGTTAGAGAAATAAGTTATCAAGACCTAGTTCAATGACGGCTGTGCACGTGATCTTTCTAAGTTCTTCTTCAGTATCAGTAAATGCCGATTAATCATAGAACTGCAAATGACATGGAAGAGACAACCAGGGAGGCTCGCTCACCATAACAAATTTAAAAAAAAAATCAAGCAGTAACAACGGTACGAAACGAGGTCAGCCAGATTTTCCATAGTAAGAAGAAATTAAGTGGAACATTTTCCTGAGTTTTTGTAACGCAATTAGATACAAAAGTGGCCCATTTATGAAAGGTGTAGTCTAGAACTACCATGAACCTGGTCAATATCGAGTTCTCCCAACTTCAACATTCTACAAAAATGCAATCAGATCACTCAACAACAAAGTTTGCGTCTAGGGATAGATATGCCTTAGCAATACTTTGTCTTTAGTTTCCATAATACGCTTAAAAACTGCAACAAAGGTTTTCTCAGGATGGATTGAACATGATAGATAACTAGGACAGATCACATTGCGAAAAATAGACAATTAACTTAACTCAGGCATCCGAGTCAAGAAGAGGAGAGTCCCAACCAGTACGCAAATTCCATAATGTTTAGATGAAAAGCTTTAAAGTAGCAAGGGAACAAAAGGAATCTCAAATACCTGGGCTAACTCGGTGAGCAAGGTATACCTATACAAGGTTTATAGAAAAAAAAGACATTTTAACAAAAGATATTGACGGAAACATTTCAAAGAGGTCCTAAAATTATACATAAGAATTGAGTTACTATCATCAAAGCCCAGAGAAGGCGGACTAGAATATAGAAAAGAGAATGGAAGGTGAGACAATAAACAAGGGAAAAAAGGACAACAAGACTGTGCCTTTAATGTTGGACAGCAAGTTTACTAATGAGCACCCAATGACAAACTGGATGAAGTCAACTAAGATGAAGTTTATTAAAACGGTGGGGTTATAGTATTAGACGACACCACAGACTATCCAGAAAAAAACCAACAATATAATTAAACGAAGTTTTTTGGGCGTCTTGAAAGAGAGACCACCTTCAGCTGGAAGTATTAGCTCCTACTGAGACTGATAGCAAGGAAAATCTGTGAAGACCGGGAAGATGTTGGAAGCCTCAGGAAAAAATGCGTAAGGCGCAGAAGTTAGCTGCGACGATGATTGCATATTGCTTGCACGTGAAGACTTCCTTTGACTCGATTTCAACTGAAGAAAGGGAAGGTAGCTGAGAAAACACATGAGCGAACAGCGGACCGTGGCTTGCAGTAAAGGTGCCGAAAAGTCTACGATGAATTTTTCAAGATTCTTGCAGGAATGCGAATATTCGCTTGGGAAACTTCCACCTCCTCTGGTGTGGAACCTGGTTGCTCACAAACTGCTGTGCAGTCAAGGTTTTTGCGCCGTAGAGTATGCTGATGATATAACCATCATATTAGAACGCAAATCTACAAGACAATCAGAGAAATGATGCAAATGACTTTGAATATAGCATCAAACTGGGCAACAAACGAGGACCACTCGATAAATCTCAAAAAACAGCAATAGTATCCTTCACCAATAGAAAGAAGCAAGAGGGACTGCATGCTCTAACTTTATATGGTGAATAACTGACAATAACAAGAAAGGTTAAGAACCTTAAAGTGATCTTGGACTTTAAAGCTTACCGAAAAAGGCACCGACGACCTTAGTGGTGGTAAGGTATTGAAAAACCTGGTGACTCATATCTAGTATGCTGCTTGATTTTGGAAAAGCAAGGAAATCCTTACATAAACTGCAGAATGCGGAAAATAGAATTATAATAATTAAATGCAAGAAACTTGAGAAGTTCTGTCTCAGGCCATTGCTCAATCTAGAAAAGGATAGACTTTAGAGAAAAGCTAAAGTGAAAAGGTTTAAGGGCCTACGATAAATGTCTGCTGAGCAAATCAGCATCGCAGCATTAAAACGATACGTGACGAAAAAATCTCAGGACTGAAAAAAACAAAATCGTTGTTAAAACAAAAGTCAGAAGGAAAATATTTTTAAAGATGTAAAGCAGAACTTTGATGGTCCTGTTAGTAAAGAAAGCTGAAGCTCATGTTTTGCTTCCAAATATTCTTGTATTTTCTTAACAACTTTATCAGCAGTAGACTTAGAATAGTTATGCACTAAAAAACTTTAAAATATGCATGCAATATGCACTAAAAAGTGTCCTGAATATGCATTAAAATATGCACTTTAAAATACATACAACATAGTATAAATTGGAGCCCTGGACGGGCTAAAATTTCCAGGTCCCGCCCGGCCCGGCTCGACTAGGGACAAAAGACGCGGCCCAACAAAAAACTCAGTAACTTTCTAGGCCCGAGAGGCCCGACCAGTCCGAGAGGTTCAAACGGCTCAAGAAGCCCGAACGGCCCAAAGGAGCAAGAAGTTTAGAAGGCCCGAACGGTCCAAAAGGCCCGACAGGCCCTAACAGACCGACAGACCCGTATGGCCCGAGAAATCTAAACGGCCCGATAAACCGAAAGGGGCGAGAAGTCCAAAAGGCCCGAACGGCCCGATATACCCTTATGGCCTGACAGGTCCGAGAGATCCAAACGGCCTGATAGACCCGAAGGACGGAGAAGTTCAAAACGTCTGAAAAGTCCAGAAAGACTCCTACGGTCTGACAGGATCGAGAGATCCAAACGGCTCGATAGATTCAAGAGACCCGAAGGACGGAGAAATCCAAAAAGCCCGATGATCCGAAGAATCCGACGGACCCAACAGGTCCGAACGGCCCGACATACTCATATGGTCTGACAGGTCCGAGAGATCCAAACGGCCCGACAGACCCGAAGGGCCGAGAAGTCCAAAAGGCCTGACGACCCGAATAATCTGATAGGCCCGAGAAGGCCAGGAAGATTCTTACGACCTGACAGGCTCAAGAGATTCGAACGGCCTGATAGATCCGAAAGACCCGCAGGGCCGAGAAGTCCAAAAAGCCCGACGACGAACGGAACGGCCAGACAGGCCCGTATGACGCAACAAACCTGTATGACCCGACAGACCCACATGACCCGACAGGTCCGACAAGATCGAACCGGGTCTGTGCAGGCTTATAGTATAAATCAAACTTATAACAAGAAAGTATCATATGATGTAATAATTTTCGAAAAGAAATCGTCTGTCTGACAAGACAACGTTATATAGAGAAAAAATACTTTTGGCGTCGCACGAAACAATTGGAATAAACTTTAAATTATTTAAATTTGCTGAATTTACAATGTCCACTCTCTTTGCTCTTTGCTTTCAAACTGCAAAACTGTTTTAGAAATACACTTGAGATTGCGCGAAATAAAAACTAAATCCTCGTCAACTTTTTTTTTATTTACAGCGTCCATAGCTTCTTGTATGCTGTATGCTTCTGTAGGATTAAACTTCTTTTAATCTTTTCAAAATCCTCTGCGTAATACACTGCAGCCTCAATCCAGGTACCCCATCGTGTAACAATAGGCAAAGGAGGTAAAGATATACATATCGGTGTCTACGATATCCTTGAACGTGAAGGAAAAACTTTTTTCATTGAGGAGATTAAGGTGTTCAATTTGGGATGCAGAGAGCGAATCAACTTAGCTACGCGATGTAAGCCATGCGCTAACACGTAGCATGTATTATTTTAGGATACAATACTTTCAATTCGATTATGGGTTTCTGCATAAAAGACCTAACACGTCATGATTGGTTTTTTATCAAGCTTTCTTTGTCAATAAGTATTATTTGACCTGCTTCTCTTCACTTCCTAAAATTCCAAAAATATAATTTGTAATATATCTTTTTTTTTCATCTAAAGAGATCTTAATCTTTCTAGTGGGGTATGATACAGTGACATCACGTAATTCCTTATTGTTGATTTATTTAGAATATTTCGCTTAGTGTGTTTTCCAAAAACTTTGGCGAAAGTCTCATGTTGTAATTTTCCGAAATGCTGTACACAGGTCGTCATAAAATTCTATTGGTTTAATAGTTAGTAATTTAATATGTGTTTTTTGTTCTGGCTTTTTTCATTCTTATTACTTTGATGTTTTACGGTCTGGAGGTGTTGAGTTACTCGAAGCTTTTTTGTTACTGTTAGCGGAACTTCAAGAAAATCGCAAAATGAAACACTTCCATCCGTTGTAAAATCACTGAATTCTTTCACGTACTGATTTAACGCAGAACCTACACTTTTCTTTCCTTTAGACATTATTGTACTCGTATGTGTGTTGTTTACTGTATACACATTCACCTTAGCTAACTTTTAAACTCAGATTTTCTGCCAAGTAAATTATAAGAACAATAGAAAAATACAGTAGAATTTCTTGTTGGGCTTATAACATCTTTCTTAAAAACCCATCGATAGTCTGGTGTGATATATATAGTTCATTCATTATTTAGTTAAGAAGATTAAGAATTCCAAGAATTGGACTTAAAAAGAGCGACTTCACTTTGGAAACATTTCTTAAAATTATGCATATACAGATATGCAAATGCGTAGCTATCCTAAGTCTACTCATTAGTATGGGACTTTCGAAAACTAATGGAAATCAATGGCCACATATTGAGCAAGCAATAAGTCCTCAAAGTCATTTTTTATTCTGTTTAGAATCATTTGTTTCTCTTTTAGTAGATCATAAAAGTCGATTTTTTCGTTTTAATTACAATTTGTATAAATTACTTCAGTTAATTATAAGTATTGTATTAATTGAAACAAATTTATGTACTTTAACGAGAAAATGCATAATTCGTACATTTTTTTAACAAACGAGAGAAGCATAACGGAACATGTAAGGCTAAAAAAAGAGAGGTCATTCATACATACACACATACACATTTTTTTCGCGGTTAGTGGACTCGATTTTAGGTTTTTTTAATGCGATGATGCACACGATAATTGATAAACTAACTTGTATTTCATAATAATCACTATTATTGTAATAATTAGTGGTAATCATTGTAAGAGCAAAAGCATTTTAATTTTTTAGAATGTCAAAATGTTTGGCCGGGTTCGGCTAAACGTTGTGAGAAAAATGATAATGATGATGATAAAGGAAAGCAGGAATTAACTTCTAATAGGATGGATGGAAATTTTTTCAGGAATGAAGATTGTTTCAATTCGGTAGGAAGAGAAGGTAAGGATACAGTATTCACGTTTAGTGAAGATTAAGAAAGAAATAATTTTAGATTTAATTTGTTATCGATGTCGAAAAATTAGGTAAAAGAAATGAGAGAGACACAAGAATAAATACTAAATAGATGAATAGAGGAAATTAAAATTTCATTTATGTGTAAATGTATAATAATTGTATACTTACATAGAGTTTACTCGTTAAATTGGTTATGTTCTATTAAATTTTTTTCCGTAGCATTCTTAAATTTATGTTTTTAGATATTCTTTTAAGATATGTGTTGTTTTTTATATTTTATTTTTTCTGGAATTGTAATTATTATGTCTATAATTTATACTTTTGTTTTGTATAAATTAAAGATTAAAACAGATGCAAAACAGAGCATGTTAAGATAAATTTTGATAATGAAGATCAGATATCAGACTTTCTTTTAAAATTGAGAATTTAGAAAAGTGTCTTACGGATCATTAATTATAGACTGATTCAATATAATAGTCAATAAATAATATTCTGTCAATAAAATAACTGTTCATCTTGTAAAAAAGAAATTTAAATAAATCGAGATTTTCTAGGAGACTTTTATTTTGATCAAGTTCAACCACTGTAATGTTATAATCAGCTTTAAATCAAAACAATTGCAAATGAACTTTTTATTGTTTTGTTTTAAAATGCATGAATGCTAAAACTTTAAAACACACTACCACCAATAACAATAAATACCCCCTACACAGAAATTTCTACAGTGTAAACCGAGCTTCATGTGCAGCTCCCCACCCTGGTATATAAACCAACTTCACAGAGGTCTGCGTAGTTTAATGTTCGGTCGGCGTGTTTGGATCACTACAATATAAACGGAAAGTGTTTAAGAACCGGCGAGTGTTTTTTTGTTTCTTCAGTAGAGTGAAGGTGTTTAAAAAAAGTACATTTTTTAAAGAACTGTACAATAATCTTTTGGTTTATTTATCCATTAAGGATTTATAAAAAGATTTCCTAAAGAACAATTTTAAGTTTCTTCGCTTTATTACATAGAGCAAGCAGGTGAGTTTTGCCGGCTTTGTTATTGATCCTCTCTTGGGGGGTTTACTTGAATGAAGTCTGAATAGTGGTGGATCTTTCCTGGGACTTCAGATGAATCATTGGAGAGTTTCACTAGTTTAACAAAAATCAGCTGTAACAATTAAGAGATTTACAAAGAAAAAATTTAAGCTTGAAACTGACAACTGATAAGAATTGCTTAATTGTTGCTATTGTAGATTTTTATGTCTCCGATCAAATCGTTCAAATTCTTTTGTTTAAAACGGAAACAGTTTTGCAATGACAAAATGATTACTATTAGATTACTCACCTTTGAGTTGGAAATAGTTGCGAGTAATTTTTTCTGCATTTGGTGCATGTTAGTTATCAATGTGTTTTCTAGAGCTTTATTTTATATTAAACAATTGAAACTTACTATTTATTTTTGTTTTAGTCGATTGTTTTCATTGATTATTTAGTTTGCTGCCATGATCATTACTATACCTACCATTGTTTTTTTTTTTCGAGAAAAAAGATGAGACTCTTGCTGCATTAATCGTCTCTTCATTCTACTGCCTTTCACAATTTTTTTCTTGTATTCATTTCTTATAATAAAACCTTGCTAAGAGGTTGCCAAATGGTTTGCTCAAAATTGAATTGAACATTAAAGCAAAAACATAATTGAACGAAACATAAAAAAACCAATCCAATTTTGAGACATGGATAAATTGCCCTATTGAGACATTTCGTTTCGAAAATTTGAAGCCAATTGGGTTGCAGTGTAAAACTTAAAAATGAAAGCAATTAAATTATTAGAAAGGAAAAACCAGAGACAGCCTACCGATTAAAAAGTTGGAAAAACAGTAGAACTAAAGATGATAAATAGAAGTTTTCCAAATCAAGATGGCGTGAGACCACTTGGTTTCAATTTTGATTCGTTATTATAAGACTTATCACCACTGTGTACTAATACACTGAAGAAAAGTCTTATCAACAATAACCAATATTAACGATCAATAGCCACTTTTCAGAAAAATGGAATCTACATCAAACTTATCTCAAAATCCAATTCAATTGTCATAAAACACGAATTGCCTTCATCATCAGTATTCATATAAATCATCACCTGATCCATTCTGAATAAAATCGAATTTCCATTCAGTTGTCATACTAAACTGATAACAATGGATGAATATGAATACCAGCCAACATGAAGAATTTTTTTTATTCCACAGACGAACATCCTATTGTCTTTTATGTTAATTGCCTTTTTGTTATTTCCTGTTGATTTTCTAATTTCTGCTTCTTCACAGTTTGGTTTTTATTGTCCAATAAATATTAGTAAATAATTGAAAACCTTATTAAAAAGTAAAATTTATTGTTATTCATTTATTTATGGAGAGAGCAGAGTGTGCAGTGTTATTGCCCCCTCAACTAATTATTATTAAGTAAAAATCCAATTAGCACTAATTTAAATAAAAAGTCTACGCTTCTCTTAGCAAATTAGTAAAAATGTAAATCTGCATAAAATAATACAATTATACGGATGCGTTCACAATAATGCCACGGTTGTTGTTTGTTACGCTTTGTCGGAAGCGGCAAAAATCGTCATGTATATCGAATTTTCAACTCTCTTAAAGAAATTCAATCTTGTGCATTTTTCTGTGTGCAACCACCACAGATGTATTAATATAATGTAAAAATATGTAGAACATTTCTCTAGACCGTATTAAAACAACAGTTCTTTCACTCACTCTGTAGGTTGCTGCAATTTATTATCGATGGTGACGTGCAGAAATTAACAACTGAATGTGTGTTTTCGCGGTGAACGACTTTTCTCTTTGGCCTCTCTCAAGGTCATTACCTCATTTATCTACTTGAGGTATCATCAATGAATTTTCTTAATTTAAAAGAAATTCTTTAAGGATGCACTTTTATTTAACATAATTCTATAATTAATTTTACACTAGTGAAAAACCTTTTAAGACGTCACAATTGATTCTAATATTTCCTATTGGTTTATTTTACATTCCCCAATAAAAATACAGCAAAAACGAACCGTTATGAGAAAGTTACACTGAAGTAGTAATGTACTGTTGTTATTTTTCTCTAAAGAATTTTCTTTTAAAAATATTTGTTGATACTAAATTAAATATTGTTAGAAAATACTATAGATAAACAAATCCACACTTTCTGTTTGGTTTTCTTAGGTTTTTGTTTTAGCATAGAAAAAGAAATATTCAGGTTTTTCTTGTTTTTTCTTGGTAACATTAGGTTTGCAAATTATTATTAATGTTAATAGTAATGAAGAACTTGTTTTAGTTTACGGCCTAAGTAACACAAAATTTCGTCGGTATTCTCTTCAGATATTAATTTCCTATTTATGCTAAAATAATATACTCAAGAAAAAAAGTTAAGATTATAAAACTATATAGATCTAACCTTAACCTCTATACAAAAAATGTAACATAAAATATCTTCCTATCATTAAAAGTCATTAAAATCTTGAATAATAATTAAGAAGTTAATTATGACTTCTTATTATTAAGATGTACCGATATTTAATAATGAATGAAAACTACTTTTTCTTCTTGATTGTATACTTTCGGCTGGGGCATATTGTGTGTGTGAATTCATGAGAGAGTATTATAACGGGGAAGGTGTTCAATTCCGCTATTTTATTGTTTAGTGTAAATCCGACTCTGCGGATAGGTCAATACAGCCGTCTGCATAGAACGAATGTTTCGAGAGAAGCGAATTTTTGGTGGATGTGTGCACTGAAATTTTTAAATGAAGGGCTTCGACGATATTATTTCTGTTAGAAAGAATCTTTTGTGTCAGTGCTCGATCTTTAGGTCGTTTTTTCTTCCAGTGATTAAGAGGAAATCCTTCAGGGTCAAGGTTTTATATTTATGAACTTCTTTGTATCTAAATTTGTTTCATCTCTTTGTGTAAGGTTGCGAAGGTATATTCGGCTATAATAAGAAGAAAAAGTAGATACGACAAAGCGTGGATTTTCTAACTTTGATTTTTTGAACTAAAGTTTTTTTTAATGTTCAAATATTTCTCTGCATTGATTTGGACGTCATATGATTCCTCTCTGTGAACAGAGGTGAATGACACCACTCCCGGGGTACGGAGTAGATTACGAACAAGGTTCAAAAGAAAATCCACAATAACAATAGAATTTAGGATTCTGTTATATACTATAAACGCTCTTTGAATGAGAATCCCAGAAAGGTGTTTTCCTTTCGTTCCCTTTTAAATGATGTTCAGTGCTAACTTAATTCTGATTTTCTTAGATTTTTATTGGTCTGAGGTAATCTAAAGCAAACCTAAATTTCTAAATTAAGCCGATGAAAGCTTTTTTAAGCTTGTTACCAACAGGGATTTCGTGAGATGAATTTTCTTGGAAATTACTGAGTTTTGTTTCTATTCTTTTTTCTTTTAGATCGAATAGGGATAGCTTTATAAAGACTAAATTTCAGTAACAGATATTGTGTACTTTCCAAAACAGGTCTTGAGTTAGCAATTTGTTTCTCTACCGTCTTCATTTAGTAGTCGGCAAATTCGAATCGAATGACTGTCTGCACAATCAGAAGTCGTACCAAAATTGTTTCGAATTGTACAAATCCTTATGTTCATTGCTGAAAAGCTGATCGAACAAACGTTGGCCCAAAATCAACTCTTCGTCTAATTTCTGCCATCATATTTTCAGAGAGACTTAGAGATTCTTCCATAGCCAGCAAGCAAATACTTTTTGGATGAAAATATTATTAATTCAAAGAATTAATCATGATTGCTTATAAATGTCTCTTTCACTAAATAAAAAAGAAAAAAACAACACCAATTATGTACCAACCAAGTAAATCGATTTATTCTCGTTAAGACAATAAAAACGCATCCTTTTTTTACTGTGGTTCCAATAATAACATTCAATTATACTCAATTATATATAATTAGAGGAATACGTACTTGAAATAAATAAAAGAAGGAAAACCTACCCGAAACTACTACCATCCTACTATAATAAGAACAAAGTTACTACAAAAGAAGAAGAAAAAACTTGTAAGGCTTTTTTCCTTGTTTACTTGGTCATGCTTCCGAGCAGTTTTTTTTTTGCCTCATTATTATATGCTGCTATCTTTAATAATGTGTCAAGTATGTTTTTATTACAGTAATTTTTTGGCTGTTTTCCACGTTCTTTTTCGATAAATCGATTAAACCTTCAGAAATATCCAATTTTGTAAAGTGTTATAATTTTATAGAATCGTCGGTAGTTGGCGAAGCATAAAAATGGTTTAAACCAAGGATTTCTGCACGTATTTTAAACCGTTTTATATTTGATTTTACGCATCAAACAGCTTTATTTCGTTTCGATCAGTTTTTGTTTCTCTTGTAGTTTTTTCTTTAGATTCCCCTATTAAATATTAACTAGCTTTCAATTATGAAACTTGATTGAGGACCAGTGTCAAGAAAACGAGAATTTTTTATTGATGGATATTCGTCACGTATTGAAAAAGCCCAAGGGAATTTATCCAAGGGTTGAACAACCGTTATTTAAATATCGATCTCCAATCTGTGCAGGTAGCACAGCAACGCCTACTTCCCTACCTAGCTCATTTTAAATGTTCTTTTGGGATTACTGGAAAGATTTATAGTATCACCTGGTATTACTCTGTTATGAAACGTTTTTTATCCTTTTATAATTTATGTTGTTACCATCTTTTTTTTAATGAAATTTAAAGTGAAAGATGAATGTTTCAATTTGGAAGTTCAGGATGAAATTTCTTAATCTCGGATCGTGCTGAAAGCTAATGATAAGGGATACCGAGAGGACTTTTTAATTCCTAATTAATTAATAAGATCGTCCTGACCTTCCCCAGTCAATCCTACTAATAAATCGGACCCCTTTATTATTTATTATTGAACCTGGGACCTGTCTAATACACCCAGATATAAAGGTTCATTGTACTTTCCCAGTTAGTTCTAGCAACCCTTTAAGCGAACAACACGGGTTCTAATTAGTCGAGTAGAGATTGAAGTCCTTCGGTTCTACTGCTGAGATGACCTGTGAGTAACCTTACTTTGATTTTTAGCTGTTTTGCTTATTGCATAAAACTCGGCACTTTTCATCGACGATCCATCTATGAATACAGCCTTGCGTGTCTGTTTCTGTGATAATCAGCCCAGATCTGATTTTCTGAGGAACTGCTTAGGTATTCTTAGAAACAGCTCGGTCTAAAGAATTAGTTTTCCGATCCCAGTTTGATTAAGCGATCGGTTTCTTCGTCCACTGTGCTTTGGTACCAAATTTGACTGTATTTCGAACTGCCATTCCATTCCCGTACAAGTTTGGGCGTCACTTTTACCCCCTGAAGAGCCTTAAGTTACATTGTTTCTTTTCAGGTTTTTGTCTATGCCCTTTAATATTGCATGTACTTCTGCCTTCGGTTTTATGCCTAAATTCCTGCACGTCCAGGTCGGTTTATAAGATGGCATGGTTCGTTCAATATTGTTCCGGATTTCTCTGTCAATGGTTACTTGGATAGCAGATCTCATGTCGCAGACATCCTTTTCCAGATTGAGCAGTGGCGTGAGCCTGTGGTTTGCAATCTACCTGCATTCTGGAGTTTGCGCAAGGATCTTTTTGTTTCTCCTTGTATCACAAGATCTAGCCGAGGAAGATCCAGCAACTGTAAGAGTCGCCCTCATGACTCCTGTGATTCTAAAACAAGCCCATCTCTAAATCTTGGATAATTTGATCCTGGTGTTTGCAGCGTTTGTATGTTAACGATGTAGTAGTATTCTATCCAGTGTTCCCATGCCACGCCTGAGTCCCTTTGTCGCCTTTGAAAGCAAGATGTAATTTAAGAAGATTGGAAGAAAATGAAGAAATCACAATCAAAAAATCGCCCATATGAGCTATTTAACCACATTTAGACCAGTAAAATAATCCGTAATACTATTAAAATGCGCATTTCAGGTATATTGCTGGAAGAAGCCCCCTTTCTGTAATCATCACAACAGAAATTGTTTCGAACTAAAAGAAAATTCCCAGAATTCGAAAACTACACAATTCTCTTATCAAACGTAAAGCCAGAAAAATACTGCAAATAGTCTGCAATTTAAATTCATATCTTTATTAATTATGTAGTTAAGTTATATCATGTACAGAAACACTTGCCTATAGCCTACGATGCACATTTTATTCTATGAAACCATTTCAAAGACACCCTGTACTTGAACTTTCAACTCAATTAAAATAAAATAGCAAAAATTACTCGGATGTTAAAATCGAAAAACCAGAGAAATTAGTTTTTCGAAAGAACCTTTTACCGAATTTATTCTAATTATTTAGTTTATTAATATAATACTTATGGTGAGTAATCAAAGCACAAAATATCTCCCCACAACGCCTCCACGGACCCCATGCCTATGGGCATCAATTTTGCTGCGTAATACCATCAAATCCAATTTTCATGTACAAGAAGTGCTTTTTCGAGAAAAAGACGTATTATGCTTTTTACATATCTTAACCTTCTTTGAATAAAGGTTTTGAAGAGCTACATACCGAATCTCAGCATTAATTATTTGAAAATAACGGTGTTAGAAGGGATGGAAGATTAAAAGCACCTTCCTGGATTTCAAAAGTCTTTTTGGAAAGATTCGGAATTTTCTTACAGAATCACGTCTAGTCCAATAAAGTACATTTACAGCAGAAGATTCGTCTTTCTAGTTGAAAGGGTATCCATGCCAGGGCCGTATTTTCACAGTTTTTAGTTTTTTGCGTTTTCGACCTGGAATATGATCTCGTAGGAAAAAAGTATTCTGCCTTTTTTGTTTCCCATTCCAAGGCACATACGAGGCTAGCAACTACACTTTCTTAGGATCTTGGAGAACTACTCCAGAAAAGTCTAGAAGAAGACTAATTACATTTTTGTCTTCCATTTTACCACAAAGACAGGTGTACTCCACTGGTATCCATCTAAGTTTTTTGCCCTGACGATGCCCTTTAGTATAAAAAAAAGGCCAACTCGATCGGGCCATAATTAACCTAGTTACGCATTTTTTATATGGGCATCGCGGAAGACCATGGAAAAAAGTGCGAAGTTAACAGAATCCAATCGGATTTTTTCCAGTAGGTAGTGTACTCGCAGAATACAAATCTCGAATATCACGTCAATTGAACGTTTTGGTGGGAGATGCAAGATTCGCAAAATGCCCGAACGGTTTTTGGACTAAATTCAAGGTTTCTTAGCTTACTAATGACAATCCGTTTACATTGGCCGATAATACTAGGCAGAAACCAAATCCATGTACTCCTTATGGTTCCGAGTTACGAGCCCTCCTAGCGGCCGAACCGTAGGAAGTGGAAAATCGATTCAAGCTGCATCGGCGAACGCAGGTGAAGACGCTGAATTCGGGCATTAAATGCCATTCCGATATCTTTTCTAAACCCCCACCCCTAGTTTAGTTTAGCCCCGAATTTAAATCTGCGAATGCTAAAACATTCCGGGGAGGCTTTACATCTTTACATTTTTAAAAACCTTCTGATCTTTGATTGAGTGGTTGTAGGCTTAATTCCCTATAGAAAGATAATCCTAGACTTTTCAAATATTTTAAGAAAAACGAGGAAGGTGCACGGATGCTGAAAAATATTTTCGGCCTATAGACGCTAGATATCAATCTAATAGGATGGAGAATTGGACCATGAGACCTTCTGCTGTGATAACGATCGGGCTTTGCCATTTTATTCCAACTATAGAGAAATTTTAGTGTTCTGGATTAAAAGCTGCCTGTGATGGCCTGTTGTTGGACTTCGCTCTTCCACCGCGAAGCTTTTTAGAAGATAAATTAATGCCGCAGTTCGCGATTATAACAGTGTGTTAAGCTTTTGACTCTTTATTGTATTGTGCAATTCTTGGAATATTTAGGATACGTAGAAAAACGAGAAATCTAAATATTATTATTAATTACTTGACAGATCACAGCATAAATGCCCAATAATTCAATCAACTGCTGTCTCTAGCAGTTCCTTGCATTAGAAATTCCAAGTACCATTTACACGCGTGTAAAGCACTTCTAGACAATGGCTCTCAATCAAACTTTATGACTACTACTAAATCAATATGCGAAATATTAAATTGAATATTAAAAGCGTGAACTTTAAAATAATCAAGAGAGGCATAATTATAATCATGAATATTACTTATTTGTGTTGAAACAATTTCGTTGTTGAAAATTAGTTTTCTGTCAACAGAATCAAAGCTGCAACAGCTGACGTTCTAATTATCTCAAATTACAGGTGGTCTTTAAATTTGCTATAGAGAAATTTAATGTCTGCAGGGATCTTAATCAGCACGTTGTTAGTTGCACAAAACAGATAAAACAAAATATAAAATTGTTTCTGTTACAACACATCAGAAACATCTTCACCTTTTACTTCACTACTAACTGTTCTTTAATGACGAGATCGTGATTCTAATACTTATAAATATTCAATAATAATATTTGCAACTTTCAAAACGATTATTACACAATTTTTAACATTAAACACACCAGAACTAAACTCTCTTAAGATATCTTTATTTTTGTGAATTCAAACGTACATAAGATGCTTTACTTTCTTTGTCACGAATCAAGGATAACAATAAAGGAAAATCTTAATAAGGAACAAGGTGTGTACAAGATGCTTTTTACACTCCAAGAGGTTTGCACAAAAGCAGAATTTCACTTGATATAAATATAAAAGTAGTCTTAACAATAGCTTTTATACACTTAACTAAGATTTCAGAATAATTCTAGATGGATTGCAATCAAAAAAGGATGCAGATTTAGTACAAGTTCCGGATTAAATTTTCTAGTGAATAATAATTACGGGAAAGAACTTTTTTCTTTATATATCCACAAAATAAAAATGATTTCCAAGTAGACCGGCGTTGTTTCACAGGACGTTAGTTTATACGACAATTTTAATTGCAACTCTTCTTTTTTAATTAAATTTTTAAAGGCTTGTTAACAAGTTCACATAGTATAAAAGTAAATTAGAGCAGAACAATTCGGAGGAAACGAATGTTTTTTGTGGTTCTTAAAGTCGGGTGTGTTTTATGCAGAATATCGTTGTACTTATAAATGCAGTTGGTTCCATACAAACTTTATCACTTAAAAGTGATCCGTTTATCTCACCTTTTGTAGTTTTATCAAAGAAAAATAAATTAAATGAGAGATTTTCCTTTGGAGATGTCTTAGACTGCTGTTTCTTTTAAGGAATGGAATTCACACATAATCTCGTAAATAATTTTGATGCTGCATTTCACCTAATTTTATATATATATAGATTGCTGTGGCATTCTCAATGTAGCTGTATTTCATTACAAACATACTAAGGTCTTAATATCAAGAAACAACCAAGCAGAATTCAGTAATTGAAAATGAAATTCCTGAGAGATTTCAAAAAAGTCAACAGGGGAATAGCAGTAATAACATTGGAAAACCAAACAACTGTTCGATCAAAAAATATTCGGACAAATAGAATAGTTCGATGATGAAGAAGAAAATGAGATTATCTGAGTATGGTACAAATGGTACAAAATGTATCGAATGGGCATTATTTCACACTGAAGCAAATTTCGTCTGCACCTGTCATAGTAGAAGAGAACCCCAAGGAATTTCCACTTCATTTCACTCCTAGCTCTAAAAAGATCTCTGATTTCAGTCTTAAAGGCACTAATCATAATATCTCGTGTGATGTGAGATAATATGAGGATTGATGTTACTGAGAGCAACAAACATCCAAACGCTCTTGACTACAACTGCTTTATATTACATGTAAGAAGATGAGAGATCTAAATGATTTCTAAAGTACTAGAGAAACAAGCTATAAAGTCATCATAGATCAGCATGAGGTCTATATAAATTTTCGGCTTCTCTAACTCGTATGAATCTGACAGCGTTGGTCATATTAAAGAAAGCTTCTTCTGTTATGGTAACTAGATGTCTCGAATGTCGGCCACATACTTGCTGTGGCTATTGCGATTATCCACTGGCAAGGTTTTTTATCAAAACGTCTGTCGATGATGATTTTCAAAACCAAATCTTTCATAACGATATTTTGATTTTTTGACATATTTTAGTATTTCAGTAAAATTATTGCAATTTTAATCTTGTGTATTGAGAACTAGAAGCCACTGTTACCATATTGTCTGAAATTATTTGCGTTACATGAAGAAATCTCTTAAAATCGATAGTAGTTTGAAGATTCTTAAAGAAAGTTTTAGCAAGAGATGGTAACATTCAAAGCTTTCACGTTTTTGTAACTGCCTTGAATTCTATATGTAATTATTCTTTTTTGTTTTGAGAATCTTTAAGAAGGGCAATGCCTAACGGGTGTCCACCAAACGTGACTTCTTCATGGATCTAACAATTATTCTTTGGGTCTAAGAAGGTTAAAGACAAAAAGTGGCAGTTAAGACAATCTTCAAAGATTTTCTTCGGAATGCTCCTAATAATTCGTCAAGTCAAGCCAAGCCAAGCCAACAGTAATTTTGTCTTGTAAAACCTATTTGAGCTGATATATGAATATTCAATCAATTTCTTTCATTTACTGTTTAAATTGAACAGAACGAGCTTAATCTAGTTTACTCTTCTTACGTACCACAAAATACGAACCATTATGAGTTTTGGTTTGTACGAAATGGTAACAGCTATAAGTTCTATAGGACACTATGACTAAAAAGATCTTATAATCTGTAAACTCCAGGTTGCTTTACAGCATTGGAAAGTCGAGTCTTAAGAAACATAACATTACATGGCCAACAACGAATGTTCCATATGAAAGATAAAAATGGTCAATTGGTCACAGGCACAACAGAAATCTCTAAAGTGATTGAAGACTTCTATACAGAATTGTACGAGTCATAAGTGCCAAACCCAAAAGCAAACTTACCAGAAGTAACAATACGAAATGTCAATTGCTAACAAAAATCCTTACAAACACATTGACAAGCAAACTGGACTTCTATCAACCTGTCGAACAGGCAGGATTCAGGAAGAGTTTTAGTACCATTGACCACCTTCAAACCTTGCGAACGCTGATTGAAAAATGCGAAAGGTACAACCTTCCATTATACCTAGGGTTTGCAGATTTCCAAAAGACCTTCGATTCAGTGGAGTTTTAGTCAATATTCCAAGGTCTAAACGACGCAAGAGTAGATTCCCGTTATACCACCTTGCTGAAAGACATCTAGTATACAAACGCCACCATGCACGCTGTGCAATGAAACCGCAAATACGAGAAAAATACCATTACCAAGAGATATCAGACAAGGATATACCATTTCTCCCAAGCTCTTTACACTGGCGCTGGTAAACGTATTTAAAAAAATGAACTAGGAAGAAAAGGGAATAAACATAGACGGCACATACTTCAACCATCTGTGCTTTGCAGACGACATAGTCATAATAAGTAGAAATGAGGAAGAATTAGAAACAAATGTTAACCAATCTTGCCCTGAACTCAAAGACCATAGGACTACAAATGAACTAGTGGGAAAACAAAAACAATGTCAAACACCCAAAGACTAATTCAGGTAAACTAACAAACCATAGAAAATGTTCATGAATACGTCTACCTTGGGCACCTTACTAAGCTGGGAATACCAGACCAAACCACCGAGATCACAAGGCGAACAAAACTTGGGTGGACGGCATTCAGAAAACTTAGTAAGATACTAAGAAACCAAGAAATACCAGTGAGTTTGAAGAAAAAGGTATGGGACACGTGCGTTCTGCCCGCAATGACATGACACAGAAACAATGGCAATAACACATAGAAGCGCAAACAAATTAAAAACAACTCAACGGGCAATGCTCGGCATTAAGTCTTAGAGACCGAGTCCGGAACACAGAAATTATGCGCCGCACAAAGGTCACAAACATTACGGAGAAAGTCCTAAAGCAAAGATGGACTTGGGCCGGACACGCCGCGAGAAACATTAGAAAAAAGAAACGTCGGAAAACCACAGAAGAGATGGGAAGACGATATCAAAGCGATAGCCGGCAAAAACTGGTTGCAAGCTGCATAAAATAAAGAAACTTGGCAAAACTTAGAGGAGGCCTATGTCCAGCAGTGGACGAGGGGGTCTGAAATCCGTGTTGGATGGACCACCAAAAAATTCAAAAAGAACAATAAAAATCTCGAAATAGGAATCGCTTCTAGTATTTATAGATGTCATTACAAAGCTACATATGATGAGCGATTTGTATTCGACGTGCGAGGATGCCTAGCCGGGCTGTTTTCAAATATTCTTGCCTTGTTTCCACGAACCGCCAGTCCTAGGTGTGACTGCGAGGCAAACATGCATTTACATGTACGTTCGTGAGACAACAAAATCACAAGACATCCGTCCACACGAGAGCTCACTTAAGTGAGGTGCTTTTTGAGTTTACATACACCTTTATGCAATGCAACTAAAGTAAAAAAGGCTATTCGCAATGCTCAGACACCCACTGTGACTATTCGGGTTGCACACACTCTGCAAACCAAGTCCTATGCTATTCAACTAATGAATGTAACATAAGCTCAAGTATTACGCCGATAACATATGTTTGTGGGGTTGTGCAAACCTGCAAACCATAGTATTGACCGCCTCTGTCTGTACTGATTGCTAACTAGCGGTACATATATAGTGCATATTTTTGAAGATTATGGATCATAATTATATATTTTTATTGAGAAAATTTGTTGCGAACGTTAGACTTTTCTAGAACTTGTAACTGTCAGGTTGATAAATGCTGGCTTGGGTTATTTTAAAAGGAGTGAAATTTGACAGGAGGTTACTGCACACTGGTGCAATGTATCATGGAAAAAACTTCATTTCGCTTACTTTTTTTAAAAGTTTTGATTCATTATTCCATTAGAAAAAATCTAAAACCAAAAGTGCTGTTTTAGCCAATTTTTCAGTTTCCAGATCACCTTTTTAAACACAACCTTGTGCTTCCCATTACATATTTTTTTCTCACTTCTACATATCAACAATTAATTATAAATTGCAGCCAAATGTGCAAGAATGTGCAGCTAATCTTTCTAGGAGTTTTAATGATATAATTGGCTTTTGAGAAATGCTAGGAAAGTATAGCAAATTTTATAACTCTGCTAAAGGTGAAGTGTGCCCTTTTCATGACTTCAATTATGACCCTGTATATTTAGTTCGGTCTTTTAAACGGTATTTGTGACATATTTGAACTAGACACAATATGCCATTAAAATATTCCAAACATAAAATTATAAACCTCCACAAATTCTTGATCTTTGGGGCAAATTTCAAATATACGAGTACAGCGTAATAGGTACGCCGTGATGTATTGAATGGACTTTTTTTATATCTTCCTTATTTTAAAACGATTTGAAATTATCAAAACGTTGACTCGACTTTCTTGATAATTTAATTCTTATCAGTGGTTTGTTTCCTTTCGATTTATCTCTTGAACTATTTGAAAGACATATAACAAAAGCTATTTATACAGCTGTGTTAAAATTATCGTTTTTCTTGTTACTTGTAGTTAAGTACTACTTACTGCAACAATTCTTATTGACTCACTTCTATTTTTTTTATTGACATCCTTCTAAAGTGTACATTTCGTTATTTAACAATAGAAAAAAAAACTAAACCGTTACTTCTTTAATTTTACAACCATCTGGTTGCGAAATATGTATTTATTGTTTTATAGTTTGTTATGAGCAAATATAATCGGGGATTGATTAAAAAAACGACCATTGTTACTTTTAAAAATTCAATTTTTTTTTAAATAATAACATTAAACATTTTATTGTGCAACGAAAAGCAATTGTTAATTATTGTTTATTAATATCAGCGAGCATTTCTAAACACTCCTTTTTAAATTATCTCGTGCTATTCACCATACAAAAGGTTTAAAGGTGTAAAATTACGCTTTAAATAATAAGAATCACTATAATTATTATTAATAAAGGTTATTTTATATTTTCACTAAAATCCTATTTTCTTTCTTGTTCTAGTTATTCCAATAACAACAAATCCATCAAAAATGAACGGAATGAACGGACACGCCAACGGTGAACTAAATGGCTGCGACATAATAACACAAAATCAACAGAAAGGCTGCTGGACAATTGGCCTAATTAATTCTAAATTCCGATATCTCACCGCGGAAACGTTCGGTTTCAAAATTAATGCTAACGGTGCATCTTTGAAGAAAAAACAGATTTGGACCTTGGAGCCTGATCAAGCTAATGGAGGAGAGAGTAAGTAGAGAGAAAAAACGGTTTAATTTTTTGCTGGATGCAAATACCCTCAGGATATACATTTTAAAAGATAGTAATTTACAGCTACTTGCTTGTTATCGTTTTTTGTCTACGAAGCTTATGGTAGATGTTAGAAAAGAAAATGAAAAGTTGTTTGGTCATGGTTTTTTCAATTAACTATTATTTTTGAAACATCAATGTGGAATATACGAAATAGTAATTTCTACAATCAAATTATAAAAACATTTCTAAAAAAGTTAATGAAGGATGAGAATGCGGGTACAATTTCTCTTTAACTGTAAATGAAATGATCGTTTATCCAATATATTTTAATAGATTTGACATCAATAAGTCTGTTTAGAACGGAAGAAAGTGATTTGAAAGGAAGTATTAACCTTCAAAGCCATCATAGTCCATTTTATTATATTATCCATCCGTGCGGTTTTTTTGAAAAAAATATTTAAAAATCAACGTTCTATTTGTTTATAATAATTGTGGACCTTAACATTTTCATTTCGGTATTTTTGAAAGGTGTTCATTTACCGCAACTAACAACATTAAAAGTTGAACTAATAATACTAGTTCTCGTTTTTTTTCAGGTTATATTTATTTAAGGTCACATTTGGATAAGTACTTAGCGGTGGATTCCTTTGGTAATGTTACTTGCGAAAGTGACGAAAAAGATCCGGGATGCAAATTCCAAATTAGCGTTGCCGAAGATGGTTCTGGCCGTTGGGCATTCCGTAATGTCGTGAGAGGATATTTCCTTGGTTCAAGTTCAGACAAACTTACATGCACCGCTAAAGTACCAGGCGATGCCGAATTCTGGCACGTGCATCTTGCAGCACGTCCTCAGGTTGGTTTCTTATATTATTTATTGCACTTCAATAATTTAAATCGAAAAATAATTTTGTTTCCAGGTTAATTTGCGTTCGGTTGGTAGAAAACGTTTTGCTCATTTGTCTGAGAATCTAGACGAGATTCATGTTGATGCCAACATTCCTTGGGGTGAGGACACCCTCTTTACGTTGGAATTCCGTGCTGACGAATCGGGGAAATATGCTTTACATACTTGCAACAACAAGTATTTGTCCTTAGGAGGTAAGATTTTTGTTTTATTAATTGAATTTTTTAACTACTTCAATTATTGGATTAGACAACTTACTTTAAACAGTTTCAAATTGTTATGTTACCAAATCAAGCTAAATCGAACTACCTTGTCTTTAAAAAATGGGAAATGTACTCGTTCAGTTTAAATTTAAAGAACTGGTAAACAATATTAGGAAAGAAATAAAATCTACAAGGAAATTCAGTTAAATATAGAAGACTAATTAAGGCATAAACACATACTTACATAAAAAAAGATTAGAGGTTAGATTTTTAAGCGAAATTAATTTCTGCCAGCAGAAAGGTTCTTGTTTTTGGAAAATGTTCCCCTATAAACCACATACGAGATCTACAATTTATTCTTGTCGTTTCAAAGCGCGTACAGGCGGTTCATCCACGAAGTGTAAATAATTAAAATCATCACGTTTACATATGAGCAAATGCTTTGTAGAAACACGATCGCAGGATACAGGCAACAATTCTAACGAAAAGAAGATTCAACGGTTTAAAAACAATTCTTGGCAAAAAACTACAGACAGAATTTGAAAGACGTGCACGGGTGTTATGTTTCTCGTTTAGTATAGAGCTTGAAACCACGAATAAAAAGCCCAGAATTTTTCGGAAACCATCACAAGAGTAAAGAATCACATCAATTGCTTACAAATCTTACTGATATCTGTATAGCTTTCTATGAAAACAAAATTACTTCCCGAAAGTACTGTACTTAATGCAATAGGGTCCGGTCTCACCTGGAAGACAGGGAAAACCTGAAAAAGGATTGTCAGTAAGGGGTGTTTCTAAATTGCATGGAACAAATATAAGGGCGTTGTTCTACGGCAAAAAATAAGACGAAAGTTTGTCTCAAAAGTGATTTTGGACGGAAGAGGTCGCTCTCCATATTTTCTACAAAAATGTACTGGATCTCTGATGGTTTCTGGAGTTTTCCTTTTCCATACTAAACCGCACCAGAGGATTATCGTACAGACTTGGATAAGCGTTATTTTCTAACTCAACCGAATATGCATTGTTTTCATACTGAACCGAAGAGAATTCTCGTACTATACCAGACTGAGAACTTTCTCTTACTGAGCCAGACGAGCATTATTTTTATACGGACTAAGGTGATCGTTAAAGTCTTGTACTGTACCGTAGAAAGCCGTAGAAGGTCGGGTTTCTTGTTAGGGCCTCTTGAACCGTTCAGGATTCTCTGACCTGTCCGGCTTCCGGGCTCTGTCGGGTCATTCGGGCTTCTCGAATCATTCAGGGTCTCGTGCCTGTAGGGCCGTTCGGGCCTCTCGAGTTCTTCAGGGGTCTCGGCCCTACCGGGTCGTTCAGGGTTGTCTGATCTGTCTGGCTTCCCGGCCCTGTCGCCCTTTCAGGGCACGTAGTGATTCGTATCCATTGATATAAGATTAATAGAGTAAAGAAGCAACTAACTTCAACTCAGAATCTGATGGTACAAACATCCGTATGTGCACCAACAGACAGTGAAATCACTGAATCCTTAGCATTATACTATACCTACTGTAATATCTGTGGTTTGACTATAGTCCTGTTTTCTCCGTCTAGAGAAATGCTTAGATGTATATTCTTTCCATTAGCTGCTTCTTCATTCTATTTTGGAGCAATCCAGATTCATTGAATGGCGCAAATTTGAAATTTCATAACGTGAAATTCAATTTGTCACAGCGTTAAGTAATTTATTACGTTACCACCCGAAGCGAAGCGGTATCAAACGATTTGTTTTCATTGAACGAAACTGAGTAGTCACAATTTGTTTTCTCTATTGGTGAAAGAAACACGATAGTCGCGACATCTATTAGAGATTTAAGAAACTAGTTTGGGGGTGATCACACAACAATAAAATATATCACCAGAAACAATCATAAATATTAGAAATCTTCAGATTCGGAGATTCATGGCCAATTCTGTCAACGCTAGTTGCTGCTGATGAGCATTCGTTTTTTCGCCATTTTGACAAGATTTAGCGTCATCCTTTGATTGATGATTTTTCCCTATTGGTATTTCTAATTTTAACGACAGAATTTGTTTTTATTTGAACACTCGAGTTAGTTACCTTAAAGACTGGGGGCGTTTAGCGGCACTCAGCGGACTCGATGGTTGACTCAGCAGTAATCACACTGAGAGTGTCAGTCAGTCAATTACGCATCGGAAACATCCAGGACTCTGTATTGTCAGCAACTCGACCGTTGAGGTTCTCCGAGTACCGCTGAAGTGTATTATGAATATCGCAGCTAACTTCGGGTTCAGAAGTTAGAATCACAGCAGGTAAAATAAGATTTCCTTTTTTTTGCGACGACTGTAATTACTAATCTAAATCTTTTACTTGGAATCAAAAGAATGTTGACTTGTTGAGTCGAGTTTTCATGCCCTCTCGTCGAATAGTATATGTATCTTGGTTTTGTTGACCAGAAGCTTCTAAGTTTACACATACACCCATAAATTAACAACAATCACATCTTCCATTCTAGATTCTTTGATTTAGGTCAGAATTTCACTTTCTTTAGAGGTAAGAATCTTATCTACAATATTAGGACCATAATTAGACTCGTTTTTCATAAATCCCAAATAACGTGTAGATGTCCACCATAAAGTTTGTAGATGGTGATACTCGGAAATACTTCACTCTGCGATTCTGTTCTACTCACTTATTCTGAACTTCAGAAGATAATACAGATACGAACTGAAAATCGAGGTTTTCTCGATAACCTTGTTAGTAGGCTTTTGAGATCGAAATGGTCCTTAATATAATGTAAAATAGGAATGACTTTCATTTGCTTTTTTCTTCTTGATTTTGTGTTTTCTGAACGACAGGTCAAATCGTAAACACTTTTGTTAGAATGACGAAGGAAAATCTATATTGAAGAGAGAAGGTTTTTCTGGAGAAGATTTTAATAATACCGAGCTATATCTGATATGACTTTGTGAAATGTGTTTCGGAAACGAGGATGACATCGATATTATTGTTAGATGAAAAGTGTTTGATTTCTTGTATGTGTTGGCAATGTCCGTTTGCGTTCCATATCAAATTCCCGAAATATAAGTTATATTATACTAACCATCCAGACGGTAGGGCGCATGTTGGCACGGCAATTGCCATAAAAGATAACATCAAACATCATCTAGTAGATAACTACACCAAAGAATATCTCCAAGCAACTACTGTAGCAATAGATGAAATAACCACACAAATTAAACATATCCTCCATCTACTGCCCTCCAAAGTATAATATCAAAAGAAAAGAATACTCTAACTGCTTCTCAACTCTAGGAGATTTCTCGCTACAGGCGATTTTAATGCAAAACATCAACAATTGGGTTCAAGAATAATGAGGACAGAGGGCAGAAAAATGCTCGCAGCTATGAAAGAACAAACATTAATCATCTTTCAACAGGCGAGCCAACATACTGGCCTACCGATAGGAGAAAAGTATCAGATCTAATTGATTTCTGCTTACTCGGGAACGAAACAACTTAACTGACTTGTTCATACTACCTTTTCTTGCATATATGATCAATCGCCAACTGCATCTAAAGAAAAGGTCCTTACCCCAAGCCCATTTTCTTAGGTTTTTCACTTCTACGACACTGTTGTACATCTTACTGTCTGCCAGTCTGATAAAGGTTCTTAATTCAGAATTCAAGATTTGTGGTGGTTAGATAATTTAGACTTTAGATGCTGAAGGAGATTCCATAACAAGATTAGGGCATTCTGATCGACCTTGTTCCGATCATGTAGTTATAGTAAAACATATGAGAACTTGATTTGAGTTTTTTTCCGTGTCATATTTTCATTGTTCAACGTTATCTGTATCCTACACTTTTAAAGGTGTTTAATGATTATAAATAGCATAATACTTTAAGTTTCATTTAAAAAAATGTCTCAGTGCTAGAAGCAGTAAAAGACAAACGCTACAATTAATTTTAGGTAGATGTAACGGGTCACATTTGTAACTTCAAGTAATAATTTGTGTATATATTTAAGGAGGTAATAAATATATGCAATGTAAATGTAAACTATGATTAAACACAAATATCTAGCAAGTAAACTTCTTCCTGTATTATACTAATTACCTATTTTAAACATTCCAATCTAAATGGATTTTTTCCCAATTTCTAATAAAAGGTTCTCGCCGCCTTTCCAAGAAATCTGCTATCCATTATCTAGCAAATTACTCTAGCCATACACCTACCTATTCTGCAAAGCTCCACGAAATGATTTGAGGAATGTCGTATGCACAGTTGATTCATAAAGTAATGTCGCAAAATAATATTTGAAGTGGTGGCAATTTCGACAATATGTGGATACTAACTTAATTAATTAGTTTTACTTAATAGATCAAGATTCATATAATGTATAAGTTCTCATTAAATAACACATTAATACTAAAATACTATATAAAGCATTTTACGACATTACCTTATGCGTTAATTGTATTACCTATACTGAATTATTCTCGTATTGGTTCAAACTATTGTGTGTTGCAGTACAAGTTTTATTTCTTATCACTAAAAGTAAACCTATAAAAAAAAATATATTAACAAATAATTATGCGACTCGAATAAAACGCGCTTCATTAATTCATAAATAAATAATTTATTTATGATAAAAGCTGATGCAACAATGACAAGTTAGGAACAGTCATAAAATTCTTTTGAAACAGTTTTAGGGCATTGATGTGCTTCAATTGATCTAAATCACTTTCAGATCCTTTTGGATTATAAGAAAACTCTTAATTTTCTTTAAAAGCATTACTGCTGGCTTCTTGGAAGAATACAAGAAGGAATGACCATTTTTAACTGCATGCATTAGTATATTATATAAGTATTTTATCGGATAAATTTTATGGTTTTAAATTAAAACAAAATAACAATTATTAACAACAAATTTTAATTGTAGTTTTGAAGGTCGTTAAGCAGCAGAAAATCTATAACGTTTCGGTTTAACAAGCTTATAAAATTGAAAATTCCATGCATATCCCAAATTCATTTCCTCTTCACTTCGTATTATGTTACTGTTCGTTGTTAAAATTAGAACAGAATTCATATAAATCAAAATTTATTTTGTTAAAATCGATGAATCGTAATTTTACCTTCTCTAAGTTTTAAAAACAAATTCTCCTCTGTGACCTCTCTGCTGCCTTTCACAGGATGACCCATGTCGCACTTTTGAGTTTTTTCATCTTGCTAAGGAAAGCTAACATAAGGTAAAAACAAACGCTTGTGTTCTTTTGTGAAGCCGCCTGCGGCGGCCTACGTCGTGTTACACTTTTTTAAAAGAAGCTATCGCAATAGCGTTTCGAAAACAGCAAAGTGCGCACCTGCATTTGCGGTTTTTGTATTCCATATGAGTGCCTGAAATATAAATTGGTTCTTTCCGATTTAAGTGAGTAGAGAGGATGGCGAACGATTTCGAACTTCAACTCGACTTTTTTTGTTGGCCAATTGCACCTGCATGGACTGGTGCGTTGTCTTCGTGAAACAAGATTGTTTTCTTTGATATTCTGTAGTGTTTTTCACGAATTGCTGCCCTTAGTATTCCAAAAAACAGAAACCATTACCTTTCCAGTCGACTGAACTGTTTTTACCTTCTTTGGAACGGATTCTCCCTGGCCAACCCACTGTTTTGACTGTTATTTGGTTTCTGGGATATAATGGTGAATTCAAGTTTCGTTCATAGTCACAAATCTTCTAATGAAAACAACTGGATTTTTTCTAAAGAGCTACAAACACTGAGCTGAAGTTTGACCACGAATGCATTTTTGTTCTGGAGTAAGCAGACGCGGCACCCATCTTGCTGAAAGTTTTTTCAATCCCAACTCTTGGTGCAACATATTGACAACCCATTGCTATGAGATGCTCACAGCCTCGACTATATCACGAATTGTCTTAACACCATATCATGGATCCTGTCACTGATTTCTAGCGCCCTGAAAGAGGTTCATCAATTCTATGGGTACGTCCGTACGTTTGAATTTGGACATCCAAGAACTTACGGTGGAAAACGATGGTGAAGAGTCGCCAAGAACAGAATCCAATCTGGCTTTAACTTCTGTGGCTGTTTTGCCCTCCAAATAAAAAAAAGTTAATGACAGCTCTAATTTCATTTTTCTACATAATTGAAAAATCACGAAATACAAGCGCATCAACGGTTATCAAAAGCGAACTAAATGACAGATTAATTTGATTTTTCTCCTTTGAACAATTGAAATGCCAGCCTACTTGATGATGCTAAATAAATTGAATTATGGCCGCCATCTGTAGGCGATTCCGTAAACTTTTTTGTAGTATATGGTAAGGTTGAGTCTGTCCTTGTTCTAGCTTTTATATTTTATAAAGTACATTTTATTTCGTCAATAGTTTATTTCTCAGATCATCTTGACAACAAATTATATTAATTTGGATTTTGAATGATCGAAACACTCATTCTAAATAACAGTCTTGTCGTTAGAATTGAAATTAAAGAAATTCGTAGTAAAGAACTCTGTGTAGTGGCAAACTTCTTGCTCCAGTTCAATTCTCGGATTATCTTGAAAACAAATTATATTAATTTGAATACTGAATTATTAAACAACGCATTTAGAATGGTAATCTTCTCGTCAGAGTTAAAATTAGAATAATTAATACTGAATAACTTTTTGTAGTGGCTACCTTCTTCTTACTCCATTTCAGTTCTGAGATATTTTGCAGACAAATTACATTAGTTTGAATTTTGAATAATTGGATAACTCATAGAGAATGACAATCTTGTCGTAATTCGTAATGAAGATTTTTGTGTAATGGGTACCTTCTTCTTGCTCGAGTCCCATTCTCGGATATCTTACTTACTTTGTCCATTTACCGTTAAGTGGAGGACTGCGGCGTTGAGTTTACTTTCATCTTCCAATTTTTTCTGTCTTGCGCCAAGTTGTGGATCATTTCCACTCTATGCTTCTTTCTGCTACAGCTTTTCTCACTTTGGTCTGCCATCTGTTTCTTGGTCTTCCTCTTTTATTTTTACTCTCGAGAGTTGATCTTCCTCCACTCTATGGATATGACCTAGCCATTCTTATCTTTTCTCTATCTTCAGCTGTACTGGTTTCATTTTAAGCTTTCTTCTAAATACTTCGTTTCTAATTCTATCTTTTCTAGTTTTGCCTTTAATCTTTTGGAGGAATCTCATTTTCGTTGCATTTAGACGGCCGATATTTTTGTTCAAGCTTCATGACTCACATCCATTTAAGCGTAAGTGTTACCACTTTTTTACAACTTTTACTTTAATATCTTTCGGAATCTCTTTCTTTCCGAAAAAGGTTGACTTTAAAAGCTATTCAGTATTCTTCCCGCTATACTCGTTCTTTCGTTTATTTCTTTGTTTAGCTTTCCGCTACTTTCGATGATTGTTCCCAGGTATTTAAACTGGTTTACTTGCTCTATTCTGATGTTTTCTATTGTGGTGTTGGGCATTTTATTTTCAACTGCTGTTTATTTTCATATTTTTCTTTACCATTTCTTCGTTGAGGATATGCAAGTTGTGTTGCAGCATTTGTTCCGACTCTGCCAATAACACGATATCATCAGCAAACAACATTTCTGATACATTTATTCTCTGCATTTTCCAGTTTCCTATCTGTTGAGTTTTCATTTTTTACTTAGCGTTCTTTACTACTTTATCCATCACGACTGAGAACAGTATCGGACTCAATATACATCCCTGTTTTAGTTCCCCTTCATTTATAAACTCCCGCGATTCTGAGTTTTGGATTGTAATAATAGTTTTGGTGTTTTTATGCATTGCTTTGATTATTTCCGTCAGTTCCTCACTTATTCCTTTTGTTCTTAAACCTTGCCAAACATCTTTGCGTTTTATTCTGTCAAAGGCTTTTTCTAAGTCAATGAAGCAGCAGTGTAAGACTTTGTTCTTATTTGTGTCTTTTTCTATTCCTTGTCTTAAGATAAATATTATGAAATATCAAACAAGTCGTTTAGAATGACAATTTTGTCGTCGGAATAAAAAATTAGAAAAATTCGTAGTGAAGAATTTTGTGTAGTGGTTACTTTCCTCTTGCTCGAGTTCCATTCTCAGATATCTTGAAAGCAAACTAAATCATTTTGAATTACGAAAGGTCGAACAACTCGTTTAGAATGACAGTCTTGTCATCAGAGTTAAAAACCAGAAAGAATCATAGTGAAAAATCTTGTGTAGTGACTACCTTCTTCTTGCTCCAATTCAATTCTCGAATATCTGACAAATTGCATTAGTTTGAATTTTGAATGATTGAATAACTCATTCAAAATGACAGTTTTGTCGTCAGATTTGCAATTAGAAAAACTCGCAATGAAGGGTTTTGCATAGTGGATACCTTCTTCTTGCTCGAGTTCCATTCTCAGATAACTTGAAAACAAATTATATTAATTTGTATTTTGAGTGACAACTCATTTGAAATTAAAACAATTCGTAATGAAGATCTTTGTGTAAGGGCTACCTTCTTCTTGCTCAATTCTCGGATATCTTGCAGACTAATTACATTAATTTGAACTCGTTCAGAAGGATAGTCTTGTTGTCAGAGTTACAAATTAGAAAAGTCGTATAGAAGAATTTTGTGTAAAAGCTACCTTCTTCTTGCTCAAATTCAATTCTCAGATCATCTTGAAAACTAACTTGTTTGTAGAGATGGTACGATTTTGACAATTTTTTACGATCCACGGAAGGGATAAGAAAACTAAAGAACCTTAGTTTACTTAGAATTACTAGTAATTGTATAAGAGACGTGTTGTTAAGACTTCGAGAAGTAATTCTAATTTATGAACAAAGTTTCAAGAATCAATCTTTTCGAAAATGCTGAAGGATAACACAGTCTATCTTCGTGTGTAGCTACCTTGAAAATGAATCCGTTTAATAAATAAATAAATAAATAAGAAATCCTATTGTTTTGCTGTTTTGACAGCTCACGTGCAATTCTAGATAAAATCTTGAATGATTGAACTACTTCTGTAGCGTACGAGTGTATAAAGAATGTTGCAACAATGTTCTTTCTCAAGTTCAATTCTAGGATCATCTTAACGAATTATTAATACAAGGACCTGGAAATTCTAGGAAGGTTTGAAGGAATCAGAGAAAATAAAGCAAGATATTTAAATATTAGTTACGTTAGTAACATGATAGCACTAATTCCCGACAAAATATTTTATCTAAACATTTTAATTTTATAGATTTCTGTAAATATGTAGCAGATGAGGTTAAATTATAATTTGTTCGATCTGTTTTGTATATAACCAAATTAGGAACTAACAACATTTTAATTAAGGAATTAATTAGTCAATAATAACCAAACTGGTTTCAAGTTTAATACTTCTCTGATCGATTTGTTTTAGTAATATAATGAAATGTTATTATGTCACGCTTATGAACGATTTGAATGCCAGGGACAGATAAATATTAACCAAGCAGGTAATTCGCTAGTCGTTGATATTTAATATCGTATATATGTATCTGAAGTTAACATTTGTTATCATTATGTTAATAATAACTGAAGTAGTAGCATACATACTTTATTTCAAAATGAACATGAAATTAACTGTTATAAATTTTCAAGTTAAAAATTATTAAGAGAAGCACGTCAGGAGTTAAGCATATTTACTCTTTTAACAAGTTAATTAACTTCGTTAACATTACTCGAAGAGACTCTTCAAAAGGATTTTATATAAATACATGTGTACCATCAACTACCGTTCAGACAACTGAATCCATTCATTTTTTAAAACTACTAATAAGTTCTCATTAAGCTGTTTACTTCATTTAAATTACTTCTATTAGAGTTAATAATAGTCTACTAAACAAATCCCGAGATTCTTTTACACGCTTACAATGATGAGACCTGCATATTAAAAAAATAAATCAAAATTTAATGAAACGATGATGCCTTTATGTTTGTATCCGTATAAAACGATGTGAAAACTGACGTGAAAATTCTAGGCGAAAGCTGGAATTATTACATTTTTAATGAATGTACAAAGAGAATTCTGCCGTCCTAACCCAAAAAGGCGTAAGTCTAAAAGTCTTTTAGGCTCATTAAAAAGTTTTTTTTAAAGCATGTAATGGATATAGTTGTGCCTTTTTTGCCTTAGGACGACAAAATTGAATACGGTTCAAATAAAACATAATAAATTCAAATCAAGATTATTTCAATGAAATACCTGTTTTTCCCAACGCAACCCTATTGATCATTATCCTGTCATCATTAATAAAAAAATTAATATCATTTGTACATAATTAACAAAAGAAAAAAAATAACATACAAAACACGAAACAGAGAAGGTGTAATTACTAATACATCCGGGAAATGTTAGATATTCTAAATAAAAGCGTTCCCCTTTGTTTCCAGAGCTACATCTTTTCAAAGATATTTCAATTTAATTCCTTAATCGAACGATTAACTTTTAGTTTTCTTGATCTAGCTGAATCGATTAAAACGTGTTTTCTTTTGTTTACAGGTAAACTCGTTGATACTTGCAACAAAGACTGTCTCTTCACTGCCGAATACCATAGTGGCCAGTTGGCATTACGCGACCGCAACGGCGCATACCTCAGTCCTATTGGATCGAAAGCCGTATTGAAGACCCGTTCGAACACTGTTACCAAGGATGAATTGTTCTCCCTTGAAGATTCCCTTCCTCAAGCTAGTTTTGTGGCCGCGTTAAACTCGCGTTATGTTTCCGTTAAACAAGGTAAGTGGATTTCTGGGTAAAACAGCTTAAAAATTATGTTCGTCGTTGTTTTTTTTCTTATCTCTTTCCTTTTTGCTTTTTAAAATTCCAAACTGAAAGTAATACGATGATTATATACACAACATACATTTATTAGAGTAGGTTACAACGTTGTAAATACCAATAACTAATAGTAATTTCTGTTAAGTTTTATCACTAAATGAAAATGATTTGTTGCAACTCTTTAATTTGATTGCTTTCTGTTATTACTACCAGTAGGTAATGTGCGCGCAATAGAATTTACGAGTTTGGCCTTGATCATTTTATTATAGGTAGTAACACACTTGATCAATTTTGAAACGCTTCATAAATGTTAAGGTTTGAGGCTCAGTAGGCTGGTTTCGTTTTATGATTTATCATTATCAGTATTGTATGTATTGTGATTTTAACATCGCTGAAGGATAAGAACGTGTTAAATTATGCCGTTTTAATTTTGCTTTGTAATGCCGTGTGAAAGAACAACGAACTTGTGGGTTGAACAAAACGCGTTCTTGATTATATGAATCACAACTTTGAAAATTAAAAATTGCAAAATATGCTGAAAATATGGAAAGAGGGATTCTGTTTCTAAGGGGACAACCTTCTCTATCATGTTCTGTTGCATTGCACATGTTTTGCTTTTGTTTTCTTTTGCTTTCATCCTCTTGTCACCATTTTCATGTATTATACCTTACTATCCTTAGACATTTTGATTTTGCTGTAGTTTCTATTATTTTTATGTTCTAGATTTTGCTATACATGGCTACGCCATTAGTTGGCGTTTTTTCACTTTTGGAAATTAAAACGTTTCATGAAGTGTTTTTTCTTTTTCACACTTGATTGATTACCAAGGCTCTTATTGCCTCTTTTGCCTCTTCTTTCTTTATCGATACTTCTTATTACTATATTTTGTGTGTATAACTTATTTTAGTAGTGGTTTCGCCTTTTGCCATTCAGTAACAGTTTCAGTCCCAAAATAGTAAATATTTAAATCTGTGCTGTTCTTGCACAGCGACTACATCATAGCAGTTACCCGGGCATCACTGTTCTTGCATATATTCATCACAAAAGAAGAAGACAAAACCTAAACTAGTCTTCCAGCAGAACAGACTTTTGAAACTGATGGTTGCTACACCAATCTTATGACAATTAGCTTCTTTTTAAAACCTCGTTGCTAACAGTCTGCGTTGTTCAACTTTTGATCTGAAGATGTGTATATGTCTTAAAATGAAAGTCCCTAAACAGAAAAATTACGAACGTTATTACATCACATTGCCATATCGAAGAAGACGTTCGAGATTAAAACCTTTTTACTGTCTTACGTTTACTGGAATTCTTAACATTTTTTATTACTTATCTATTACGCTTCAGTGCTTCTAGTAAATAGTGTTATAAAAAGCTTATTTAATCTAGATAATAAGAAAGAATACAGAATTGTAATATTTGTCAGAATTGTTAATTGCAAGTCTCATTTTAACGACTACAAATATTTATTACACACTTGTAGCTAGGTAAGCAGAACCATTGGGGCTATTAAATTTACTACTTATTTAATTGCATCTAAATAATTCGCATACGTATTTAATGTTACATTGTGAAAAGCCACAACATTAATTCATTGTGAGAAGTTCCACATTTTGCCTGTGGTACTTAATGTAATTATGGGAACATTAAATTTTGCAGCATGACCTTTCCTGCAATATACATACTTAAGTGGGCCTGTATAGTTTATTGGATGTTCACTCTCTTATGGAGGTTAGAGGTAGATTTAGTTGAAATTCGTAAAAGATGCAGATCAATATTAATTATGCTTTTATGTAAATTTTTAAATTTTTCGACCTGCTAGCTTCCGGATAATCTCGCATCAAAGGTTGTAGTTTTATAGATACGCTTTTATGGCGATTACGCTCGAAACTACATTCACATGATCAAAAGTGTCTGATATAATAGTAAACTTTTAATTAAAATTACACATAAATATTTCAGAAATTATCTGTCAAAAATTTGCTTAAATATCCTAAAGCAATAAAAATTATTAAGAACCCTATACCTATTTTCTTATTTAGCAATATTATGTTGGTAAACTTATAAACTTCTGCCAGAACTGAAATGTACGCAGTAACCATTATGTCATGTTATTAAATCAAAATTGAAATAAGTCATAGTTTGCTATAATAGATTATGCATTTGACTTTTAACTTAACCTCGACACTTACCAAATGTCAACTGATAACAACTGGAGCTCAGAACGGATAATTTGAGCTGATGATTATTATTAATACCCACTGGGCTTTTGATATTCATATATTTAATATCTCTAAGCAAACTGTTTAATAGTGATAAAAGATCAGTATTTTAATCGTAGTGGTTCACATTTGATAATAGTTATGATCCGAGATTGGTGTAAATAAATTCAGAATCATTTTAAAACAATTTGTTAATAAAAATGCAAAATAGAAATTCTGGTCTAAAGCTTCGTGACTTTCCAGGTCGCAAACATGGATTCCAAATAACCAACAAATAAATTAAAATAATTATTAGCATTCTCGTAGTCTTTTGGACATCTATTGTTTCCCATTCGCTTAACATGCCCATACCTTTGTAACAATTTTTTCTTCTACTAACTACATCTATTATTGTTCATTCAATGCCCATTTTGTTTTTAATCTTCTCGTTTTTTGTGTTTCCACTTTGATATTCTACAACTATTATTCATTTCTAATGCTCTTAAATCTGTCTTTCTTTTTGTAACTTCCCAGATTTCTTCTTCCACCAGATGGAATTTAATCCACTTATTATTCATTTTCCTTACCCTATCCTAGTTCTAATATCGAAATTACTTTTTGGCACGGCCGCTTGTAAAGTTGTTTCGTGTCAGTCGCAAGCACCTGTACAAACCAAATAGAGATTCCTCTAATTCAGAGAATCATAGACAGTTATTGTATTCACTGTTAGCGACCCTACAGAGATCCACTACAACCATTTTCATTATTTCGACAGGAAAATGATTGCAGTATTTTAGAGAAAATGGAAAATTTTGGATTTTTGCTTATAGCAGAAAAGTAAAAAAGTCAGATTTTGTTTTAAGCAGTCAATTAACCGCGTCCTACATCAATATTACTTCCTTATGAAAACAATCGTACCAATTTAAATATAATAAACAAACATACCGAGATTGCTAGTACAAGTTTACCGTCGTTGTTTATATGGAGGTGTAGCGGGATGTCGAAATCGAAACAAAAAAGTCTGTCGTTTTGTTGACGCTATCTCTCTGGTAGGTTACATCCACAGTTGCCTCATACGCTAAAATCAGATACCAGAATTGTAACTTAGTTACCAATTGACAACGCGCTTTGGCATTCTTAACGATATCAAATTATCTGCTGACCGACGTATGAGGCAACCGTATCGTCTAAGGACCATGACGTCCACTATTAACCTCGAGCGGATAGGTTAGATTTTATGGCAAAACTTCAATTTTATTACACAAAAAATTATCTTCTTCTTCAAACCCCAGAAAAACATGACATTTAGTGACTCGATGCACGAAGTTAAAGATTTACTTTTTGCCGCCGTCAGTAAAAGTGCTCACCGCAAGTAAAAGTAAATGCGTAACTATAGTAACACTCTCCAAAGCAAGCTAAATGTTTCCCATTGTGAAAAAAAATTGGTTTTACGCGTTTTTCTTTTAACTTTTGACGTTTGAAGAAAAAATAGCATGATGTTTATGTTATGGGTATTCTCTTTCACAAGACTTTTGTTTTCTGTATATAACTTCTTCACTGCGTTTACGTAAACCCTTGGCGCTTGCCGCTCTAGTACCTCAAATGATTTTTTAAGCGGCACATTGTCATAAGCCTTAATTATATGTCACAATACAAGATCGTCCCACTGTAAACCCTCTTTGTTCATCCGGGGATTCTGCTTCATTCTCAAACCTTCTTGCTAGAATGCGGCTATACAGTCTTCCTATTGAGCCAGTTATTTGTTATTCCAGTATAACTGGAAACAGTCAGTTTTACTCTCTTCTATTCTTGAGGTATATCATCCTTATCAAACAGACAGGCATTAAACATTTCTTTTCATATTTCTAATAGCCTGATTCAGATGCCTGCACGGGATGGGTTTTCTAGCCGAGCCGGGCCTCAGTTTGAAAATTTGTTGGGCTTTTCAGGCCTACATCCAGTCTGGTTTTTTTGAATTCTTGGCCCTTCGGACCTATCGAGCCTGTTGGACCGTTTGGGCTATCGTGCCTTTTGAACTTCTCGGCCTTTCAGGTTTCTCTGTCGGGCCGCATCAAGTTTGTCGCCAGTCGGGTCGGGCCTAGAAATTTCGGCCCCTGCAGGGCTCTGGCTTGATTGGTCCACATTTTACGAATCCAATATGAATATCTTCTGGTCCTCCCGATTTACCATTTTTGGAGTTTTTAGTGTTTTTAGTATTTCTTCTACAGTTATTGCTGTTTCATCATCTTGAATTTCATAATTTGTCTTTAAAATCTTACTTATCTTGTACAAGAAAGTTCCTGTAAGATTCTTCCTATTCATCAGTTGATATTGATGAAGAAATCTTAATATGCTGTCTAGATCTCTGTTCTTCCTTCCCACATAATAATCTCTTGGCACATATTTGTTGCCACGTCTCATTTTTATTTGTTTTTACAATCTTCTTAATTTCTTTATTCCATCTTACATACAGTTTTCTATCTTCTTGATCTTGATCTTGTTCTTTGACATTTATTGTTTCTTGAACTTCGTTATCCCACCGATATCACTTTCTGGTTTTTTCTTTTCTTTCCTAAAGCTTCCAAAGCAGCTTCGTGTATATACTCTTTCATAACTTGATATTTTGCTTGTAGATTTGTTTTATTTTCAATTTTACCTTACAAATTCAAAAAGGAAATTACACAAAACACCAGGAAAAACTAATATATTGCAGAGCACAATGACGTTCTGTCATAATACAAAGGTTGATGACTGATAAATGCCGTTGGAAATTAGTGCAATAGTTGGAAAAATCAGTTGGCCACGCGGGTTTTTACATACGCAACTGCTGGTTTAAACTATAGCGTGGATTAAAAATGTAACTGTTAAAAAGGTCATACATTTGACGTTAAATTAGCAATTCCAAATTAAACCGGTAAAAAGCTAGGACGTAATAATAGTAATATTTACGTCACACAAAGCAGTGAATTTAAAGTTATCAATTTTCAAAACAAACAGAAATTTGCAAGTGCTAGGTTATAATTTATAAAATTATTGAGAGAGATAAATTATAGATTTATTTAACTTCAAGGCATAACTGTATAAATTATAAACAACTTTTTAGTTTCATCATAACTTTATTCTTAATTATAAAACCCGGCTTGTCATTGCTAATATTTCCAAAACAGGTGTCAGGAAACTTATCTTATAGATTTTAAGATACCAATTAATTCTATTTTGAGATTTTTTTATGTTCAAAAATCTCATCTGTTACGTCTGGAAAAACTAGCAGAAAAAAAAACTCTCGAAGCTCGAATGACACTCCGTGATAAATTATACCGTGTTATCTAATTATATCCCTAAACTAAAAACTTTCTAGTTTTAGATTAATTTTTATTTACGCTACAGCTTTTATGTATGCAGTATTCATAATATGTACAGTACCTACTTCCTCTTTTAGAACAGCAGACCTTGACCTTAACGTCTTTGATTATAATCAGGCCAAGCATGCAATAATAGCCGTGCATGAGATTTTACGGTTTTAATTCTTTAATCGGTCGATTAAAATGCAACAGCGTGCATCTAGATTTATTATTTTTATTTCTTTTACGCTTTGCAGATGTTATGCTGTTGTAATATAAGTGTGTGTACTGTGTAATGCTTTTAAGAACCACGCCTCGAGTAAACTCAACTTCTTGACCCCTAATAATTTTTGTGCAACGCTATATGACTAGAAAGTCGATTTACTTATCAGTAAATGGTTTTTCTCGACGTTGACCGTACTGAATAATGGTTTATTGATTGCAATTCCGTCAATTAATTGCTTATTTTTTGAATAAAAAAAAATGTCTTATTATCTGTTTTGATTTCTTTTCTTGGCATTGAACTGAAAGGATATTTTAAGTTCATCTATCGACATGCTAGTAGTCTCGCGATGATTTATTTTTTTTTAATGGTTGTTCGATGATTAATGTGTCACTCCCTTTTGTTACTGACTCTTATTGTAATCGCACATCACCTTGTGCTTGGAGGGTTTTTGCTTATTTCTCAAGATATTCTTAAATGTATATCGACCGACAATCCTATAATTTGTTCCTTTTTAAGAGCACATTGCTTATTCAGTTAATTGTTAAAATTATACAGTTTCCGTTCATCGAACTTCCTTCTTTAGTTTGCGTGTAGATTATGTAACGATCTGAATTTTCCATTTTACCATGCAAAATTGACTTGCAAACACCTACATATTAACATCCTCGCTAGTAAGCACGCATATATGTACATATCGTAATTAATATTCTACCCATGTTCTAATGAATAATAATAATGCTAAACAAATAATAGTAAACAACCACGATAATCGTTAAATTCAATGTTTGGTTATAATAAACTTATAATACGATGTGTGGCTAAGCATTTCTGATTTCCTCCATCTGTTAAACAATTACTGATTGTGAGTATTAACCAGGTATTAACGGAAATCCGTCGCCCATAGATACATACCAGGTGAAATTGCTTCTAAATTTTTAAATTCAGAACGAATTTTCTCATTGTTTTATATTCCATGCTGATTTGCTTTGCAAATAAAAATTTAAACAGTCTGTTGATCATGAAATTGTTTTTTACTTATATACAATCTGCAGTGTGTTTACACAGAAAAAGTGCCCTTTTTAACATAATGATTCTAGGCCAGACGTTTCAAAAGGATCGTAGGCGTGCAGCCGCATAGTTTATTTTTTTGAGGAAATTATCTCTCTCTTACGATCATATGGCTTTTATAGCCTTATGGTCGAAATTTAGATAAAGATAGAAAAATTCGGGCGTGGTTCTTGTATGTGTCTGTGTTTAGAATATCTGATGGGTTATACTTCAAGCTGCAGTAGTGTATAAACAAACTAAATGATAAAAAACTGTCCTTGTAAATTCAAGTTCTCATCTGAGGAAAAAAATTAATTCAAGGTCACACTTTCGTTTTCTTGAAATAATTTAAATTTTTCAAATTCGGAAGGGAATCAACAGGATGATTAACTTCCACAGGAAGTCGTGCTGATAAATACAAGCCGACGCTATCTAGAAAGCTAAAATATTTAAAACCAACTCTCAATATTATAATTTTCGTAGGGAAATTCCATTTTGTTAAACGAGTTTGCGTTTTTAATATAAATCCGTGTAAAGCTAGGGGTCTGGTTGCTCCCCTCGATGTTGAACAAGTGCCAAAACGCGAAGGGGATGCTAAATTGTATTGATTAGGACATTTTGAGTAATGTTAGGGTAACACCCTTGGTCTTGGCCTACCTCAATGAAAAAATTGCCCTCTCGCCATTTTAAGTGCCGTTTAAACAGCTTAAATATTGTAATGATATTCCAAGTTCGAGCAACATAATCAATTCCGCACCTGTGTCTAACGTAAAGATTTATACGGAGTTTTTTTTAAATCTGAGCACATTTATCTCTCTAGATCGTTGCTGTTTATTGGCTTTACAGTTCGAGAGATTCAGGAAAAAGAAAAGACGTTCCACGTCAGCGAATATAAGGAATTTATAAGGGTGGACATTCTAAATTGAATGGGAACGTTTACTTTTAAATGAATTACTTTTAGACTATTTATTCGCATATAGATGTGTAGGACTAATTTGGAATCTTGATATCTATTTAATTTTTAATTTCTCAACACGCCTACAGAGTAATTCCATTGTAATTAACATTTTTTAAAACAATACGCATAGTATCGTCGTATACAGGGTTATTCTAATGCGCAGATTAATATAATGAGAATAATAACAGTCTCGAAATTTAATAAATCATTTGGGAGTCACTAATCTCGTAACAAAATGAATGAAATCCAGTTACTTCATCCAGACAGACGGTTTAATAATTAAAGGAAGAAAGATGTGCATATACATCAGCTGATGATAAAATTAATGACCAATAAATTATAAGAATAAAAATTTCTTTTGAAAGGAAAGAATGAAAAGAAACAAGTGAGCTAGCTTTAATTTATAATTATAATTAATAATGCTCGATCGCACAAGAAATTACCAAGTAAACAATAAAGTTTACAGAGGTCTTTGAACTAACTTAATGGACAGGCCTTTGGAATCATCCTTGTGATATAAATATCTCGATTTGTATAAATAAGAACTTCATTTTATTGTTACTATTTGTTATTAAAAATAACGCAAGGGATATTGCGAAGTGAATACCTCTTCATAGCAATAATTCCAATATTATTCCTAAAAGAATTCCCATCCATCAACCACAGTGACTCATATCCAGGTTTGTTGTTATTAAGACACTCTTATCTTACCAATAATTAAACTATAAAGTTCATTTTCCCTATTTTATCAGTATTCAAGATTTTTCCTCTGTTTGGTTAGATTCAAAGGTTATTCAAATAAAATTGTCACAAAACTGGTATTATGTATCATAAAGAAATATCCTTTGTCTGAAACCAAAAGAAATTGAAAAAGATTGAAGGAACCAGCAAGTTCCAAACTCAGCAATTCATACCAAAAATGTGCTTTTGCATGAAGATTATTTAATGGCATCTTTAAATTGTAAATAGGTAAATTTACAGTTGAATTTAAAATTGGAATTTTCTAGTTTTGATTTCGTTCAATCCTTCTCTGATCTCAATGAAATATGCAGTTTTGTCTCTCAAGGATGTTCTAAGGCCAAATCACAAACCAACAAAAACAAGTCTGTCAGAACTTTATTTAGAATGAGATCAATTGGTATGTTTGTCACTGGAAGCTTGTTTTCATTAAAGACAAGGCTCTAACTCTGCGAATGGCCTATTTTTAATTTCTCTCATACGATAAAATATGAATTTGTAGCCAAAAGAATGAATGAGGTAGGTATATTTCAGTTGGTCTCGAATATTTTATTTTTGAACACTCCTTATGTCTGTCTAACATTCCTTCAACCCTCCCAACTGGGGAGTTTATGCATATAATAAAAATCTTTTCAATATTACCGATTTGGAAATTGTTGAGTAACGCTTTAAGTTTAAGTTTAAAAGATGGATGGAACCAGCAAACTTATTTGCGCAATAATTTAAAAATAAAAACCAAATGTCACCATTTTTGGCGGCTGCTTTATAAATTCGAAATGCCAATTGTGTCATTCTAAACTGCTGAAAATTAAAATTTATTGTTTCCATCGGGACAATGATCTTAAAATTATACCATTTAACATTATGTCATTTGCATATGAAATTTGCATGTAGGAATTTGTGGGTCGTTGTCATTACACTACTGTAGCTAACCTTATTAGAGCTGCTTCATTGTCGATTGGTTTTAGTTTGTTTTTTCTTTCTTTCCAAGATTTATAGGAATAACACTTTTTAAGTTTATTTTTCCATCACCCAAGCAATCAAGCATTAATCGTAGATGAGTAACTAAATAACTCTTGTGTGAGCATGAACATTCTTATTAGATTCCTTCTCGTTTTTTATTTTATGTTAACACGTAAACATGTAAATCGATCCCCATGACCCCTTGCTTTTTTCCCCTTCAACATTTCAACACTTGAATACACAAGACAATAATATGAAGCGTTAAGTTTTTGCCCTTGAAATTTAGATTGAACGTGCATATGCAATGCATACTTTTTACTACCTTTTTTTCGCATCCGGACACAAGAGAATCTTTTTAAAATGCTAATGTTCCAAATAACCCCAATTATATGTATGAGTAAAAAACACAGACAAATGGAAATTATTCAATGAAATTTCCAGTTTATATTTTGCATTTAATTATAGAACCCAAAATAATAATAATTTTTCATGTTGATGATATTAAAAAAGAAGGATGCAGGTGATGGCTTAATAACGTAGTTAACGAGGTGGATTTAATGAATGATTAATTAAAAATTTAAGCCCGTAATATTCTGATGAAAATAGTAATAAAAAAAGACTAGACCTTAGAGAATTGTTATCTTTAATGACTGTATTCTTCTGAAAGGCTTGCTAATTTAACTTTTTATTTAGCAAACAGCGCCTACGCTAGAATAAAAAAGGTTATATAAAACTCGTCTGTACAAAACAATGTTTTAGAGTTATTCTAGAAATGAATTGTTTTATCTGGTTAATGTTGATATTAAACTTTTGAAGTTGTGGTTTCTACAAATTTAAAAAAAAGAGGATCACTATTAGCGCTACGATGCTCACCCTGTGAACGGGTGCCAGATTGAACTAGTATGCCGGCGCAGGGAAGGCCTGGGACTAACACTATCTAAATAAAACATCAATCAACGATGTCTTTTCTACAATTTTTCAACTTAGTGCACCCTGTGATAAACTCTTCTGATTCATTCACCTTTATAACGTGTTGTGTTCATTGCTGTACTGTCAGTTTACAACTGGGGCCTCAATTGGTCAGATCTTGCGGAATTCTTCTTTTCAGTCTTCGGGTTACTCGCCTATTCTTCATCAGTTTGGTAACTAATGTATTTGGATGGTCCTCTAGTTTGTCTCTGTATTTCGAACTACAGCTCACAGTTGTTTAAGATACTGTTTATATTTTTAAATCTCGATGTAAGGCCTCTTTCGTAATATACTAGGGTGCGTCTGTAATGATTCTCAAAATTTTCGATTGAAATCTTTGTAGGATGTTTATATTGGTCGGTGCAGCAGTTCCCCATAGTTGTAACCCATAAGTTTAGATTGGTCTGATTATACTTTTGTAGACCAACAGTTTCTTTCCAAGGTTGAGTCTTCAGTTAAGACTTATCATCCAGTACGTTTTGCTACATCTTAATCCGAGCTACTTTGTATACCAATGTATTTGGCTTCTTGTACCTGTTGTATTACAGTGCCATTTATTCCTGGGGACTCTTTTCGTAATGTAAAACATTGATTCGCCAGTTGAGCCACATTTGTAGTTTGTTCAGATTTTCTTGTCAGGATGTTTGTGATCTGCAGCTATTGAATTGTCTGAAGCGTATATCAGATACAAAATGGGTCCCAGGACGTGCGTGGATTGTGTTTAGTTTTGTATGTTCTTGACCTTGTTTAACATAAACGTTTCTGTTTTGTAAATACGACCTTAGTATTAGTAGTAGTTGATTGGCAGCATTGTTTTCAGCTTAAATAAGAGTCCATCGTGCTAGACTTTATTGACTGCCTGTGCAATGTCGAGAAAGGCGGCTGTACAGTATCTTGATCCTTCGAAGCTTCTATGAATTTTTTCTACTATTCTATGTACTTACACCAGTAATCAGCTAACTTTAGCCCTGCGTCATTAATTTGTGTTGCAAGTTCCGATACTACTGTCGGCGCGTTTATACATTTATCTTTGTCTAACATGTATCAATGCGCCGAGTAAGATATGTAGGAACTTGGAACACAAATTAATGATGCAGGGCTAAAGTTAACGGATTACTGGTGTATTTTATGGTACTGTGTTGCTGGCGAAATCCAAACTGGCGTTGAGGTATTATTTTGGCGTCTTCTATTATTGGCTGTAGTCTTGTCAGTAGTAGCTTGTTGGTCGGTAAGATGTAACATTTTAAGGTTTTTTTTACCAGGTTTTATAATCGTAATGATTTCTGCAAATTTCTACTGTGGTGAATAGAAACCTGTTGTCAAAACTGCACTGTATAATTGAGTTAAATATGCGTGACCTATTCCAGGTAGCTATTTTAGGTTTGCTGTAATTACATTGACTATTTCAACTCTATCAACTTCTTAATTGATGGCTCCATTTGGTGTACTTCTGATAGTTTCTTACAAATGTGTTGGTCATCATTAGATGTTCCGAGATTTGGAAAAGTGCCTTTTGATTTTTAGAGCAGTGTTTCTTGTGTTTTGCAGATGGAAATACTTGAATTTATAAAAGAGGATGTATTTTGGCGAAAAAGAGTCGCTAAGAAGTGGTCTTTTGGACAGAAATTTAGGTCTTTTCAAGCCAATACTGAAGCCATATTGAACCAATATTGAAATTTTCAAGTTTTGACCATGTATCTCAAGCCTTTCAGTGGTCGTTTGCTTGATTGCTTCCTTTTGCTATCTGCTAAAAGGCGACTAGGCTTTTTTGCTTCACTTGAGTCTAAGTTCAAAATTTTGACTTTTGAAGATCTGTTTCTACTTATAGAGCGGTAAAATAAAAAGTGTTTAAGCTACTCTCTTCATTTCATAAAGAATTGTGACACGCTGAGCTGGGTGATGGAGCAAAATCAAACGTCAGGACGAAGGCGTCATCTGTTCATGCAACTCGTCATTGTTAATTTACAATCTTTTAGGATTTTATCTTATTCTTGACTAACCACACAAGAACCAGTATCATAGACATAAAGTGCTAACCTCTTGTTGGGTATTATTGGAAAATCCGTAATAAAATCTCTGGCGCAGATGCTAAAGAACGCTGTAGACAGAAAAGAGACTGGAGGCATGCCAACAGCTAGTCATTCAGCTTGATACAGTAGCATCTTAAGTATCAGATGAACATGAAGTGTTACTCTTTAACCTTCTCTATGAAAATATGTAGAAAAGGAAGACAAAAGTCTACAGATTATGATCTCTAGAAATATAACTTGTAGTGTTATCTATTAAGGTGAGCACTAGAAAAGGACTGTCGAGATTCTGCTTGTACATTAAAGAAAAAAAATGAGCTTCCACAAAGGACTTTGAATGGCTGAAGTAATAATTGATAATAATCTAGTTGTATACAGTATGCCCATTTTACGGATCCTCCCCTGAATGTTTGGGAATAGGCAGCATGTCTCACAATTCAGAGCTGGCTTTTCTTTGAAAAGTTTAACCCTTGTTAATTGAACCATAGCTTGCTGTGAATTTAAAAACTGACTAAAGTCAACTGTTTGACATTTGTTTGGTTATATTTAAATAAGTTTTCTTGTTTACTATTAAATTCTTAAGGTTTTATAATAGTTGTAATTATTCTTATTGTGTTTTCTAAAAAAGCAAATCTTATTTCTAACCAGCTTAAATTGAGGAATTTTGACAGTGACATTTATTATAGAAAGCAAACTACACAAACATGATCCATTTTAAAATCTGTAATTACACAGATATCTCTGAATTGTAAGATGTGTTGCCTATTCCCAATCATTCAGGGGAGGACTTGTAAAATAGGCATGCTGTATACATTGGATGTGAGAAAAATTCATGATTTAAAATGTAAAAAATCTTCCATACCTCAAGGTGTATATTAAATTAGTTTTGGGATTGGTATGCATTAATTAAAATTAAAAACCTAGATGATTAGTCATTGCCAAGCAATTTCATTTTTTCCAAATATTTATGTACTTATTTCTTAATAACTAAACTACTGGTGAAGAGTATTTAATCTTGAAACATTTAACAAGATAAAGAATTACAATTATAAAAGATTTTCAATCTTCAAGAAATAAATACTTAATAATAGTGACATACTAGGAAGTACTTATTATTATAGTGTGGGTGCAATCAAGATACATAAATTAGCAACAATTATACCCTATGGGAACAATTTTTCTAGACGTTTTAATAACTGCATTATTGTTGTAGCATTATAAATCTGATGATATCAGATGGGAAGATTTTTATGTATACCTCCAGATGTCTAAAAAAACACTTTTTTCCATCACTTTTAACTGCTTATAAACCAGTAAAATGGTTTAATGTTTGCATTAATTTCGGAATTTTATCACCATAAATAGCAGTAAGTGAATTAAATTATTTCTTTTTTGTTACAGGTGTGGATGTGACAGCAAATCAAGATGAAATTTCCGACCATGAAACATTCCAATTGGAATTTGATTGGAGCACTAAAAGATGGTATATTCGCACAATGCAAGATAGATATTGGACTCTTGAAACTGGTGGTGGCATTCAAGCTGTCGGAGATAAAAGGTAAATTGTTACTTTGTAAATTATCAATTGAATTTCATTTCTTTTCTTTTTACTAGATCATCAAATGCTTTGTTTGATCTAATCTGGCAAGGAGATGGTTCTGTCGCATTCCGTGCTAATAATGGCAGATATGTGATCACAAAACGTTCTGGTCATCTCTATGCAACTGCTGATACCATTGATGACAATTGCAAATACTTCTTCTACCTCATCAACCGGCCAATATTAGTCCTTAAATCTGAACAGGGTTTCGTAGGTTATAAATCAGCTAGTAGTCCCAAATTGGAATGTAATAAAGCTACCTATGAAACAATTCAAGTGGAGAGGGCAGAAAAGGGTGTTATTTATTTCAAAGGTAGGCTTCTTAGTGGTTTTTGTAAAGTTACTGAGGATTAATTATTTATCTCTATAGGCCAAAATGGAAAATACTGGCACTGTGATTCAGAAGGTGTAACTGCCGATTCAGATACCCCAGAAGGATTTTATTTGGAATTGAGGGAACCAACACGTCTTAGTATTAAATCGGTAACTGGAAGTTATTTGACTGCTAGTAAAAATGGAACATTCCGTCTTGGAGAATCCTCTTTTGAGGCTGCAACTCAATGGGAATATTAAATTTATATCATCACATTTCAATTTATATTTATTTAAGTTGTGCATTTTAAATTAAAAAAAAAGAAAAGAGAAACATGGCTTAAGTTATTTATTATTATTATAGGTATTTTTGCTTTTTTGTGTTGTTTATTGCATGTATTTATGTGACTTTTTTAATTATTAATTTATATTATTCTGGTATGCTTTTCCTACTAGTTAATGATATGTTTATTATTGTGATGCTACATATTCTCAATTAGACGTTTAAGTTTCTTATTTAAATATATTTGAAATATTGTTGATTTTTTTTTAAATTAAAATTTTGACTAATAAATAAAAATCGTTTTATATAATATTTGTGAACGTTTTCTTAACAAGGAAAATAATGTGTAATTCTATGTAGTATTTTATCAACTCAATGTAGTAAACATGAATTTAATAATGTAATCAACAACAATCTATCAGAAATACAACAACAGGGTAACAACATAATAAATGTGCTGTTGTTATAATCTTGGTGACATTTATTAAAAAATAATAGCGTGGGTGAGAGCTGCCCTAAGATTCAATGCCTTATTTATTTATTTGTTATAAAGGAATTTTTTCTATACACACACACCACCATGAATGTCATAAGTGGTGATTTTAAAAGGTGGTACGCGAGGAAAGAACAAAGTATTACTCTATCATTTTCTAATTATTTTATTTTCAGCTGCAACAGTGTTCAAATAATAGTTATCCTAGCACATAAACTAATGAAACCTAAAAAACCACCAAAACTGCCAACCAAAACTCGCCTTGTTTTTGCCTGTTTAATTCCTCTCCTCTACAAGAAGAAAATTTTAACAAAATAAATGCTATTTTAAGCACCAAAACAAAATTTATAAAAAAAAGGCTGAAAACGTTTTTTAAATAAAACTTTTACATGTTTATAATGTTTTATACATTTTTATACTTTTTACAACTGTAAATAAAACGACTGCTTTTATTATATTATTATTACTATTATAATTATTATTATGCTCTAGTAATAATTGGTATTAAAATTAGAACTTTTGCTAAATTATTATAAATGATAAATAGATCAGATTTTTATAATTCTTGATGTTGATTAACATTTTAGTCTGAAAAGTTTGTTAGAAAATAAAGTGCTTAAGACAAGACTTTGTAATAGCCGATAGAAGCAATCTAGCAGTCCATTCTTTATATATGTAATGTAATAATAATGTATAGGTGTTGTAACGATGTGTTATTTATAATAGTGATTAAAATTTTGCATGTAATTGGAAAATTCGCAATACCAGACAATGCATTTTTTAGGATTTTATATAACATATTCGTATGATAAAATGCGATATGTGATTCTCTAGGTTTATTATATAAGTATATACTGTAGGAATTTGAGAGCTTGCATTTATTATTATTATATATCAATTATATGATTTTTATACTTTATTATAAATGTAGATTTTTATTTATGTTACTTATATTAGCTTTCTTAAGTAGTATTTATAGAAGTAAGAATCTATGTATATCCTTTTTTTGTATAATACCAAGCAATTTAATAAATACTTGAAATTGTACTGTGTATATTATTATAAACAAGGAGCAGCAGAAACTAGTTGCTATGTTATGTTAAGAACTCGTGTCAGCAGTGCAACATTAACTAGCGGATGCTTGCATGTAAGATGTACACAGGTAAAGAACTTCAAGACATCAAATACATCACTATCTTACATCATTATATTTCTAGCGATAGTGGTTGATTTTCTTTATCCGCTGTTATACCCTAATTGCAAAATGTTTAACCCCTTGTATGATATTGTAATAAAAAAATCAAATGGTTACCAAATGCAGTTTTGTTGGCTAGATTAAAATTAACATTTTTTTAGCAGACAATGTGATTATTTCAAAGGCAACAATAGATAAATTAGAAAGCAAAAAGTAACACTTTAATATTATAACTTGACGTATTTCATTACTTTTAGGCAATTCAATTACTTAAGTTACATTTATTATAAATTACTTTAGCATAAAAGTAATTTTTAAATGACTAAATACTTTTTATTCGCAAGAATTTAATTACAATTACTGTTTGTGAAAAAGTAATTAAATTAGTAATTTAAATTACAAAGTAATTAATTACTACAGGGAAACTGCCATTTATCCCATCTAATAATGGATGGTCTTTTTGCTTGCTCAGGCATATGCAGGCGACGGACTAGTGTTAGTCACTAGTTGCTTTCTCAACATTGTCTGCCACTGAATGCAAGTGACCTGCAGAATCATAGAAAGATTGTATAATGAGATTGGCCTTTCAATCAATCCATCTAAGTTTGAGGTAGTTCTCTTCACCAAGAGAAAGAAAATGAATGATTTAAGATAATACATATTGTACGGTAGACCTTGACTGCTTGCTCAGAAGGTCAAGTTCTTAGAGGTGATCTTGGTAAAGAAATTAAGCTGGAAGTCACACTTCTACAAAGTGATAACCAAGTCGACAATGACACTCTGGCAGCTGCATCAGATTATACGTAGGTTCAGGTAAATCAATCCTCAGATAGCCTACTGGATCTATACAGCAATTATCAGACCTAGAGTACTATATGATTCAGTGGTCTGGTGGTTTAGTGTAGAGCGCACTATCATTGCCCAAAGGCCGGTCTGAATTAACCAGTGCAATGAGGAGACCCTTACTGCTTCACTTGAGATTCTATTGGAGCTGGATAGCTTAGTTAGTGGAAAAACAAGTGCCTTTGTCCACTTACAGGGTAACACAGGCTGCATAGGAAGTACTCCCTCACAATTCTAACTAAGGAACAGTAGGAGTGCAATAAGGTGAATTTCTATTGGGATTCGCTGGTTTTCTATATGGATGGATCACATACGGGTGACAGGAAATCATCTGGAGCAGGCATTTACCTGAAAAAGCCATACGTGTAAAAGAGCTTCGCTCTGAGAAAAGCACATCATAGTTTTCCAGGCTGGAGTTTATGCCATCGTATCAGTGGCGTTTATCTGCTCCGACAGTCAGGAGGCACTAAAAGCGATCAGCCAGAACAAGAGGAATGTGCAGACGCTTTTGGGAAAACTCGCCGTAATAAAGGAGGTTAACCTCGTCTGGGTTGCTGGGTACAGCGGGATCCACGGTGGATGAACTTGCCAGACTCGGAGCTGAGTCCTTTTCTAGGAATATTAAGGCTATTGTTGTTAAGCTGGATAAGATAAACAATAGCTATCGCCAGGCGAAAGTTCATATGACCGGTTTTAACTTGTCAAAGTCAGACTGGCTAAAAGACAAGAGCCAGAGAATCTTCTAAGTCCTATTTTTTATTATAGATATGAAAGATCTTAAACTTCCTATCAAATTTATCAAAATCGAGAAAACAAAAAAGTTATGACAAGAAAAAGCAGTAGCGCCCCCAGGTGTAACCACTTGCAAACATTATTGAAACGCAAAATTTACATCAAACAGTGGCCCTTGATTGAACAAAGATATCCTCCAAACGCTAGAAGAAAATCTTGATTGGTTTAGATTTTATAAATAAAGTTAATAATCTTTTGTGAATATTCTAGAAAACCATGGTCCTTATGAACTTTTTTGATGGAAATTACTCAGAAAATAAGCCCTTCAAGTCTTTCGCATATATTTAGAATCATCCTGTATAGGAACTCTAATTGAGGTATTCTCTATCTTCGTTGCTTCTAGAGAATCATAGCAATTACTGTCATCGTCTAACCAGTGTTGCCAGTATTGGCGATTTTTCGCCAAAGTGGCTACATTTAACTAATAATGTAATAATGGCGACAAGAAATTCAATGTTGGCGATGGCGACTTAAAGTAGCTACTTTTTTTTTTGAAAAAGGCCACTTAAAAAAGAAAGGCAATTTTTAAAATAAAATAAATAAAATTTGTGCAGTTGTCGCCGCGAGTTCGACACAATCAAATATCTGGATGGTATCTAAGTGTGTGTAAAAAATATTTATAAAAGTGATATAAATTGTAACTTGAAGACTGATGAGCTCGAAGCTGATGATTATAATGCACCATCTATTTCAGCGCAATTGTAAATGTGATACAATAATATTGGGCTGCTTTGCTTTTGTTGTTTTAATTTGTTGTTTAATGTATTTTTGATATTTTGTTTCTCTATGAAAGTTTATTTTTTGGATTTTGAATTTTGAGTTGAAATAATGATTTGGTTTTACATCTTATTTTCAACTACATTTACAATTTAAAATGGAATTCTAATAATTTAAATGACAGGAAGCCATAACCCTTGCTGTTCTGTGCCATAACCTAAACACATCTGACCATATTCTCAAGTTATAATTATTATTAATTTATTATTAAACTTAAATATTCTTTAACTACCATCGCAAAGGCAACCAGTAAATAAGGTAAAAAAATCTAGCGGCTTTGTATCCGCTTTGGCGATTTTTATACATTGAGTTGGAATGTCAAGATGCTAGCAACCCTGTGTCTAATTACAGGAATTATGAATACGTGTTTGTGTTGGTAACATCCATCCTTAACGTCAAACCCACATAACCTCATTAGGAAACGTCAAGTCGTCAAAACTTAATCTATAAAAGTTCAAACATCATCTAAAAGATGATTTAAAATTAAAATAGCGTTGTATAGTTATTTAATACTGCTCGAATTGTGATTATTTAAACTCATATTTAATTCTCTTGTACAATCAAACATGAATTTAATAGAGGAACAAAAACTAGAAATTGAAAATAAATTAGAAAAGGTAAGATTCTGCAGCTCCCTGTTTCTTAACTATTGCTACATTCGCAATAAAAATTTATTTTTATTCAAGGAACAATCAAATTTAGACCTGCTCAAAGAAAGAATTGCCAAAAGTTCACAAATTACAAAAGGTATTGATACAATTTTAAATACGTTTGAACAACGTTTATCTAGATTGGAAGATACTATATTACCAGTATATAATGAAACTGAAAATCTACAAAAGTGTCAATATAGTATCCTTTTCTTACTATTTTAGAATGTAGAGAAATATAAATATGTTTATATTTTCTTTATCAAATAATTCATAGATATCGAACGTACTTTGCAAGCTTTAGATAATGTAATTAGTTATTATGAAGTATCTTCAGCAGTTGAAGATGTAATTGAAAAAGGTCCTGGTGTTGTTACAGAAGGTGGAATTGAATTAGACGTTTATTTACATTCATTAAACCGTTTGGCCATTGCACAAAAATATTTTGAAAAACATATTCCACAAAGTGTAGAATTAGATAATGTGGTAAGTTGACTAATAAGTGTATTTGTAACAAAGATGATTAACTGTTTTAATTTTAGACAACATTATTTAATAAAGGAAGCGATAAACTTAATTCGGAATTCAAAACTATCTTAGACAAGCATAATAAACCAATGCTACCTGTAGCTTTATTAAATTTAATTAATAATGATGAAGGTAAAATTGTTTAATGTTTAGTTTTAATTTCTTCGATTAATGTAATTATTATTTTTAATGTAGATACATCAAATGAAGATGTACCCTCAACACCTTCACCAATACCGGAAGCAGCAAAGACTGATCTTATTCGTATGGCTAGTTGGTTATTAGAAAATGGTCGAGATGAATACCTTACTGTGTATGGAAAAGTTAGAGGTGGAGTTTTACAACGATCTCTTACATTATTGAGGAATCACCAACGTTCTGTAAGTGGAGGAAGCGTTCATGGTACTGCTGGATCACCAATGCTGGTAATTAAAATTTATGTTAGATACAAAAGATGTTTGTAATACAATGTATAAAATTGTAGAGGCCGAAATTCCAAAACAGACATGAACCATCTCGTAGACCATCAACAAGACGTTTACATCAGGTTTTTGAAAAGAAAGCTAATCGAATGCTTCTTCGAGCTTCCCAGACTATTGAACATTCTACTGGATTAACTTTAGGAACTAGAAGGGCTTCATCACATTTAGGTGGGTAAGAATAGTAAAACTCTTGGCATTTGGATTAATTTAAGTTAAATTTACAGAAACGCCATATAGCGGAGAAGAACTTGATAGTGAACAAGAAATGGAGAATTATTTAGTATGTGTTGTGGCACTTCATAAATTAATGCAGGTTGAGCAATCATTAATGAAAGGTATAATTGCTCCAACACATCAACCAAGAGTTTTCGAATTAATTGTTCGTGATGCTATGGATACTGTTGTGCAAGATGGAGAAGTAGCTCTATTACCATATTTATAAAAATTTCATTGTTAATATACTTGATTTTTAGAATATTGCAGCACGTGCTAAACGATGTATAAGTCGTCACGATTTTGGTGCTGTATTGGTTATATTTCCAATTTTAAAACAGCTTTTAGCTTTAAAACCTGATTTTGAACGTACTATTGAAGAATGTGATCCAAATGTTAGATCAAAATTTGATTCTATTTTGAATACGTTACATGCTACAGTAAGTTTTAAAATTTAAATATTAAAAGAGGATGTTTTAATTGTGTTTATATTTATTAAAGGGTGCAAAAGCATTGGAAGACTTTATAGAAAGTTTACGTTCAGATTCAGTTACTCAATTACCAAAAGATGGTACTGTTCATGAATTGACGAGTAATGTGTTAATGTTTTTGGAACAACTTTTGGAATATGCTGATACACTAGGTCGAGTTTTAGCAGATGATCCTGGTTATAGTTTGCAGTTAGATAAATTGAAAAGCAGTGATAAAAATAAGGCTTTGTTAGGTTTATATATTAGTAAGTAATTTATGTGATAACCTGAAAAATTAATTTGATTTCATTTAGAAGTTACAAGAGCTGATAAATCACATGTATTTTATTTTATGTTTTCTTAACCTCATTTATTTAAATTGACATTCTTTCACTTTGACATTTGTTTTTAACCTGATTTATTTAAATTGATATACTATCTGTAACCATGGAGACGGAGTTGCTATGTACTATCTATAACCATAGCGACGGTTGATATGGCTTCGACATAGATACAGACACAGTCCCTTTAATATACAGTGTCATTCAAAAAGAAGGGAATACTCAATAACTTTTTTATCTTGCGATTGACAAAACAACGGGTAAATAGTTTGTTGTCTATGAGCATGTGTACTATTTGGTGGCACTTTCAAATTTCTTTTTGCATTTCCGGTTAAACCTTATTTTCATTGAGCTTCCATATATTCCACCTTTTTATTGTCTGTTTTGTTTTTACATTTCTTTTTTACTTGAGCCTTACTTTGGTGTGTTTTTCTGCCACTTGTTTTATGTATCTCTCATTATGTTCCTATGTAATTAATAATTTCTTAACTTCTAAATGAAGCAGAATTCAGCAAAATGTTTATTTTGTCATGACGAACCTATCCTATAAGTTTATTGATTTGGTTTGTTTTCTTTTAAGTTATTTATGTAAAAAGAAAACTTGTAACTTAATATCCTTAAATAATACAGTATAGGTGAATTTATTTTTCAGAAAAAGTATTAGTGCAATTAAACCACACCCTCCTAAGTAAAAGTGAACAATACAGCGATGTTGCCCTGAAGGCAATATTTAGACTTAACAATAACAATTATGTTTTAAAATCATTACAGCGTAGTAATCTTTTGGAGTTATACAGGATATCAGAACCAAAATGTGAACAATATTATTACAATTCCATTCAGGAACATAAGAAATCGTATTCTTACAGGTAAGATAAGATTTTATATATGTTTTTGTGGTTTTGTTTACATTTCTATTAAATTTTAGTTGGAGTAAATTGTTAAGTTACATTTGGAGTGTAGATGATTCTCCAGTAAATTTAGTACATGGGGAAAAGTTAAGGGATAAGGATAGAGCTTTAATAAAAGAAAGATTTGCTGTAAGATATTGTTTACATTTATTTTATTTCACAGCATTACTTATAGTCTTTATTTTAAGGGTTTCAATAAAGAATTGGAAGATATAGCTAAAGTACAACGAAGTTATTCTATACCCGATGTGGAATTAAGAGAAAGTTTGAAGAGGGACAATAAGGAATACATCATTCCTAAATATAATGCCTTTTATGAGCTGTAAGTTTAGTTATACACTTAACTTTTCTAAAATGCAAATGCAATGCAAATATAAAAAGAAACAAATCAATTATGTAATTTTATTTGTTTTAGTTATTCAACCATACAGTTTTCTAAGAATCCTGATAAGTATGTGAAGTATAAACCAGATGAAATATCTGCAATGATTGATAGATTCTTTGATGTTGCTGCTTAATATCTGAAATCTAAATGTAAATAATTGTGCACTAATTTGAATATTACTAAACTTAATTATGTATAAATATCTACCTGTAGTTAGAATAAAGATTTATTACATTTCATACCTTAGATTGTAAATTGTAAAGTTGGAAAAGTAAGAAAAAATAATTGACAGACTTTCGGAAACAGTGTTTGTCAACTTTTTTCTGTCGGATATATATATATGACTGACATATGTAGCTTAAAGATGTGTTCCTTAGGTAATTTCAAGTCAAAAATACCTAATACATATACAGTATGCCCATTTTATGGGTTCTCCCCTGAATGTTTGGGTATAGGCAACGCATTTTACAATTCAGAGCCAGCTTTTCTTTAAAAAGTTCAACCCTTATTAATGAACCATAGTTTGCTGTGAATTTAAAAACTGACTAAAGTCAACTGTTTGGCATTTGTTTGGTTATATTTCCTGTTTAACTTTTGTACAAACCTGTTCATTGTGTTTACTTTCTTTTTGTTAAATAAGTTTTCTTCTTTCTTATTAACTTCTTAAGGTATTATAGAAAGCAAACTACACACACATGATCCATTTTGTTTTTAAAATCTGTAATTACACAAAGATATCTCTGGATTGTAAGACGTATTGCCTATTCCCAAACATTCAGGGCAGGACCCATAAAATGGGAATACTGTATGTGTGAAACTCAATAGTAAAGGAGTTATAGGTGTGATAGCATTTTCCATACAACAAATGGCCCGAGGGTTCGAGTTCTGTACTTTTGGATATCAAGGAGAGATTCGAGTGGGGCATCGATTAATCGGGCTTGATGAGAGGATCACAACACCACCGAGTTTAGGTGGCAGAAGTGAACGGTTCAAAAGTTATGACTAATTTTGTGAAATGCCAGTTCCACCCATAGTCTTGTATTGAAAATGCATTACGGGACCGGCACTTTTGAACTTCTGCAAGTTTTAAGATGTCGTCTTTCTTCTTTTCGATTCTATGCAAATATGCTTCAAAACTTCCGTGCCCAGTTAAGAATTGCGTCACCTAGTAATTTGCATGTCCGTGTTTTCTATCACACCATTTGCTTATGTCTTTTATAAGATGGCGGTTTCATTTTGCTCTTCTGTCGTCCTCGTCGGCCTACCACCTTTTTTTTGCCATTTGTCCATAATTTCCTCGTGTATTCTGTTATTGTTCTTCTTTCCTACTTTGAATATCCTGCTCCTCTCCTTGACCATGAGGTCTATTGGTATAACTCGAGCTATAGTTTATGCAGCTGGTGCTGACACTGTCGAGTATGTTGCAATTGTGGCTATAGTCATCCTTCTCTGGATGCTCTGTACCTTTTTCCTATATTCTCCCACATAGGAGCACTGAGTGCCCCACCCTGCACAGGACTTTCCTTTTTTTTGTCCCTAGGGCCCCCCCAACCTAACCTAAACTGACCTGACCTAACTTAACCTAATTTAATCTAACCTAACCTAACTTTGAAACCGTTTGTTTCCGCTGCCTAAACTCATTGGCGTTGTGATCCTCTCGACAAGCTCAATCGACTGATACCTCACTCAATATCCAGGAGTACGGAACTCTAACCAATTGGAGAGCCGAATGGTACGATGGATCGGAGAGGCCCGGAGGGCCGAGAAATCCAAGACGCCTGACAGGTCCGAACGGTCCAAAAGGCCCGAACGACTCTAGAGATCCTTACAGTCCCACAGGCTCAAGAGATCCAAACGGCCCGATAGACCCGAAGGGCCGAGAAGCCTAACAGGCTGACGGCCCGAGAGGGCCGAACTGTCCAACAGGACCGAGAGAAGCCCGAAGAGCCGAGAAATTTATGAAACCCGACAGGTCGGACATACCCGTATGATCTGACAATTCTAATAGGTCCGACAGATCCGAGAAATCCAAAAGGTCCGAATAGTACGGCAGATCGGAGAAGCCTGAAGAGCCGAGAAATCCAAGAAGCCCAACAGACCCGTATGGCCCGAGAGGTCCAACAGGCCCCAACAGCTCGACAGGTCCGACAAGACCGAACGGCCTGATTGACCGGACAAATGTTCAAATTGTCCACTGTTAGCTTCCAGGCAGGTGATTGTTCGCAATGGTACTGCATTCTAAACATTTCTGAGCGTTTGTGGAGTAATTAATTGTACACTATCCATTATTCGTGCTTGCAGGTCTTGTAAAATTTTGTGGAAGTGTTTGGTAAACCTTTTCCTTCATAAAATCACAAACGAAAAATCCAAAGGATTTAAATCAGGAGACCGCGGTGGCCACGATATAGGGCCATTACGACCTATCCAACGCTGCGGAAAATCTTCGTTCTACGATTCCCTGACATACATAGACATAACGAGCTGGTGCGCTATCATGCATCCAGATCAGTTCATTTTGCAGATCGAGTGAGAAATCGTCTATCAGTTCGTTAATGAATTGAAAATAATTTTTTCCGTTCAGGTGTTGCGGTAAAAAGTGAGGTCCAATAATGTTGCCTGCTACTAGTACTCCCATCCAAACATTTAAAGAGAATCTGATCTGGGTTGTAGACGGTCTCGTATAATGTGGATTTTCGTGAGCTCACTGAGACATATTGTGACAAGTAAAAATGACGTCTGTTCATCAGTCCACAGTATTTGCTTATGAAAATTTTGGTTCAGGTCGATCTGTCGTGGTAGTCGGTTGCAGTAGTTAATACGACTTCGATAATCATTAGGTGTTAACGGCCGAACAGTACGAAAATGATACGGATATAAAGATCTGCTTTTAAAACATTATGCACGGTGGAATTATTTGGAATATTAAATCGGCGAGCAACTTTTCTCGTACTACTTCTAGGATCTTTAAAAACGCTTGGTTGGTTCGTGAGGAAAGAGGAGACATCCATGGAACATTTTCGTACAGGACTTTTTTTTCTCAATTTTAGTTGGGGCACAGTTTATACCTTTCAGAATCAGTTGTATCACTCAGAGCGGTTCTTTTGATCTTTCGTGTTCCTGGTTTTCGGTCTACGCACACTAAACTGTAGACCGCGCGCTTGTAGGGGAGGTTATACATATATGCAATTGATATTCAAATTTCACAACTAATGTAATTTACCAACACTGAACAATTTCACTAATTCACTTACAGAATATGCAAGTTGATTTCACTTAAATAATACAAGCTTTTATGAGATTATTTCTTTGAAGGTTAAGGTTAGGTTTTTTATCCCTCTACTTCTAGACAGAAAATAGTGCTCTGCATAATGCCGGAACAGTTTTGCACTAGTCCACGGCACACAATACACACCTAGACACCCATACATCACTACTCTAACACATACACCCTCTCACACTCCTCACTACACAACTCCAACACCGTTCTGAAAAGAACCGTCGCGTTGAACTCCTCGTCGTCTCTGTGTGACGGCTCGTTGGCCGTCCTTGGGCATTACCATCGACGAGAATTATGGAGGACCTGCTTCCGGCCTGCACCACCATCGCCACCAGACCAACATCACCGCGGACTGCGGGCTTGCGGACTGCTTGGTGCCCGACATGGTGGCGTGCACGACAGGAGTTATCCCACCATTTTTTCCAATTCACCAGCCATAGAGAAATTAAGTTTTCTAAATGGCAGCCACCTACGGTGGCATTTATTCATTGATCCTGCTCTGCGCATAAACCGCGAGTTTCTTGAAGTGGAAGACAAAATGTAGGGGAAGTGATCCAACTGATTCTGTAAGGTATAAACTGTGGTTGGGGAATCTTTCTACGTGAAGCTGTTGCTCCAGTTGTCAAACACCCTGTATAATGGAAAAATAAATCAAGTTTTCAGTCTTCCTGAGTATTTATAAAAAATCGTTAGTATATCGGGAGATTGTATTAAAAAATTGGGAGTAGGAAGACGATCAAGATACCGTAAAAAAAAATCGGAAGATCTCCCGGCACGGCATATCGGGAGAGTTGGCAACACTGATAGTGACGTAATGTTATGGAACAATGAAAAGCACAGGAAAACAAAGCAAATATGCTTCGTTCACGATGTTTCTGGGTCGTAACAGGCCATGCTTTCATTTTGTTGGGTTGGAAATGTTGTTTCCTTTTCTTTTGAAAATTGCTGTACCTGCGTCTGTATTTGGCGCCGTTGCACGATCAAAAATTTTGCATAAACGTTTAGTACCGATTAATTTTGCTTTGTTAAAAAGGGATCAAATCTTTCTTACATCTTGCATCTATTAATGTCAATTAAGAAGAATGCCAAAGATTATAAACAAAAACATAAAACTTTAATTTATAGTAAATATATATAAATGGGAATTTTTGTGAAACAATCTTTTAGTGTAATCGATTTACAGATTTACCAAAAAAAGGTGAGAGTGTGAAGTCAAACTGTCTTAAAATTATAACCTTAAAGTACATTAAGCGTCAATAAGATTTTACAAGCTGATAGTTAATAGATAAACAGCCCGATTTACGATACTCATAAACTGTTATTCTGCCACAGCCATACACCACCCAGAAATATCGTGAATGGATTATAGGTAGGGTGAGGAGTCGTATCAAATGACGTCACTTCAATTACAATAGCGTTGGCGATCACGTGAACGCTTTCAAGCATCTTGGTATTTTAATTTCTAATTTTTATCATAATTGTATTCCGAATACGATTTTAACTTTAGTTTTAGTAATCTCAATTTAGCATCTCAAATAATAAACCACAAATAATTTTTAATTTAAAATTCCTGCTATAAATGTTTTCTACTGATCATGCGCTCGTTAAGATCGAAAATTATAAAATGTCCAATAGCAACGTATTAACAAGACAAGTAAAACGATTTCCATTTCTAGCCTCACGTAAATTCCAAGTTTACAAAAGAAACATATCGCTTTTTGAAAAAGCGAATTTGGCAACGCCGAACGGGAACTTTCTGGCGGTTAAATTTTACCGGTTGTTTTTCTGCATTACACTGGTCCATCAAGCGTTACACGTCGCGTCGTTAAAAAATCTCATTTATTTTTGTGTTTTTAACAATAAACCACGAATAATAACATCAACTACAATGCCGCCTAAAAGAAAAGCAGCACCAGCAAAGGTAAATTAAAACGGCAAGCTCGTATTTAATAGCTTTTGTTAACATAACCAAAGAATCTATTGATATTTTTAAATTTAGGAAAAAGAATCGACTGAGGTGGAAGTTAATAAGAAGGAATCCAAAAAGAAGGGTGCCTCCAAAAAGACTGAAGAAGTTCCTGCCGAACCAGCCGAAGCCGCTGATGCTAATGGTGAAACAAAAGCTAAAAGGGGCCGAAAAGACAAAGTAGCAGCTCCTGTAGTAGAAGAGAAAGAGGAAGAAGCTGAAGCATCAGACGAAAAAGGTGAAGAATCTCCAGTAGAAGAGCCTCCCAAGGAAAAAAAAGGTAGAGGAAAAAAGAATCCACTGAAAAATGAAGAACCAGAAGAAGCCCCTAAACGTAGTCGAAGACAAGTAAAAGCTGCAGTTTATAAGGAAGAGAATGATGAAGAGGCTTTAGAAGAAAAAAGTGATGATGAGGAAAATGATGAAGAAGTAGAGTTGGAGAAACCTAAAGGAAGAGGACGTGCCAAAAAAACAAAAGATGATGAAAATGGTGGAGGTGATAAACCGAAAGCTAAAGGACGTGCAAAGAAGGAACCTCAACCATCCACATCTAAATCTGGTGAAACTTTGATGAATCCCACCGAAACAAATTATGATAAGATTGATTTTTTGTGTAAGAAAGAAAATGCATTGGGGGAAGAGTCAAATTTTATAATTGCAAGTTGGAATGTTGATGGGCTTCGTGCTTGGTTGAAAAAGGATGGGCTTAAATATTTAGAATATGAGAAACCTGACGTATTCTGCATTCAGGAAAGCAAATGCGCCGAAGATAAACTTCCAGATGAAATTAAAAATCTTGAAGGTTATGAACAGTATTGGCAAAATAGTGAGAAGGAAGGTTATGCTGGAGTTGGTTTATTTTCACGTACAAAACCTATTGGTGTTGAATATGGAATTGGAGTTGATGAACATGATGAAGAAGGACGTTGTATTACTGCAGAATATGAAAAATTTTATGTTGTTTCTGTTTATGTACCCAATGCTGGTGAGTATCATGTTATAATATTGAATCTTCTAGCTATTTATTTTTTGGCAATTACAGGAAGAAAATTAGTAACTTTACCAAAACGTCTTGAATGGAATAAAGCTTTCAAAAAGTATATCAAAGAATTAGATAAGAAGAAGCCCGTTATTGTTTGTGGTGACATGAATGTTGCTCACAGTGAAATTGATTTGGCAAATCCTAAAACTAATACTAAGAATGCTGGATTTACAAAAGAAGAGCGTGAGGGTATGACAGAGTTCCTAGAGGATGGTTATGTTGATACTTACAGGAAATTTTATCCAGAAAAAACTGGAGCTTATACATTTTGGACTTACATGATGAAAAGTCGTTCTAAGAATGTGGGATGGTATGTAACTTTCTGATGTTTAATTTAAAGTTAACTTCTAATCTGTTGTTTTATAGGCGTCTGGATTATTTCATTGTGTCTGAACGATTTGTTGACAAAATCTGCGATAATATTATCCGAAGTGAAGTATTGGGATCCGATCACTGTCCTATTGCTCTGTTTTTGAACGTCTAAAAAAATCTGGTGTTGAAACTACCAAACGTACCTCCTGTATTGTTAGAGTTAAACTTTTTTAAAATAATATTAAAAAGAACTATTTAAAAAAAAGAAATTTATGGTATTGTAAGCTTCAATTTGTGCTTTACTTTACTATTTCAGTTAGGTTATAACAGTTATTTTTACATGATTTAAAGAAAAAAATTAAATTGCAGTAGACTACAATTAAACGTGCCTGGTTGGCAACGTTGATTTCAATATCGAAGAATTAATTTTAGTTGGTAAGCATGTACTATGCTAACCCCTAAAGGGTTAAGGAAGGTAATACTCCTATTTAATTCCATGAATTTAACCTAACTTTTAAAAATGTCAATGTTATATCATTCCAAGGATTTCTTTTTTTTTGTAATAAAATTGGCAGGATGTTATGTGATGTCAATTTTCTTTGTTAGAAGGAATTTTAAAAATGTAGAATAATTCAGCAAAATTGGTTCACACAAATCAAGCATATACTGAAAATGGTACTGCAACTAAAGAATTATGACATCAAAACACCTTTTTTCTTTTGCTGCATTCTTGCCATGAAAATTGTGGTTATACATTAACCCGGAAATTTAAAAAATGATGTCTCATTAATAAAATAATGATGACATACACCTTGGGGGTACAAAAAGCTCTTATTTCTTTTTTTTTATTAATTACAAATCATATTTTTCACCTTTTAATTGAATTAATATTTAAAGAAAGCTAAGAATTAATCAAAGATGCAAAAATACGGTTTGTAATTAATAAGGAGAGATAGTTTGTTGTACCCCAGGGTATGTCACATGCACATTCTCTATATTGAAATCAGCATTGCCAAGTCGGCAAGTTTAATTTTTTTTTGTTTGTCATAAGCTATTATGTTTTATAGTTACTTAAGGATGTGACTGAAATTGTGTATAGTTATGTATAACGAAGATAAAAGGTTTGTGTTAACTATAAAACTTTTTCATTGTAACTATTTAATGTTAAGTTTTAAAATGAAATTTGTATGTGGTATGTTTTTTGATATAATAAACAAATGAAATAAACTATTGCGTTAATGATTCTTCAAGTGTAGTAACTAGGGCTGGGTTAATCAATTATTTCGTTTTCTTTACATTTATCCTATCCTCGGCCTGAACTCATTCCTCATATCATGCAGGTGTTGGAACATGCTTTGCAGCTTCTTCATGGTTCGGCAAGCAATATCATGTCGTCTGCAAACCTTATTCCAACTATTCTTCTTCCTCCCACTTTCACTCCTTTTTTCCAGCAACACTATCATATATTCTACATATATGTTAAAAAGCATGGACAACAATGAGCATCCTTGTCTTACTCCTCTTCCGATGTTGAACCAACTCGTTCTTTTATCTCTCAACCTGATGACCTCTTCCTGATTTAAATACAAACTTGCTATGAGCCTTCGTTCTCCTCAATCCATCCTTTTTTCTTTTAATATCCTCGTCAGCTTTTCCCAGTGCAAACAGTCCAAAGCCTTTTCGAGATCAACAAAACAGATACTCAATTTTCTTCCCTTCTCAAGATACCTCTCCAATCGTATGTACTAAACCAGTTGCTTCACTTGTGCCTAATCCTTTTCTAAATCGATACTGCTCTTCTGCTACATTCTCTTATTGTGCGATATTCTTTGTATCCTTATTGGGTAGGGGAATCATTTCACATTATTTTATATTTTATCTTTTTTTCTATTGGGGAGCAGCAGCGAACGTTATTAGAGATAATCTTTTCAGCCATGTCTTCCAAAAATAGTGAATGAAGTGTTTAGCTTTTATAATATTATTTTTTGTTGTTTGTTCTATATAACATGGTACAACCTTCTGACATATTTTAATCCCGCCTGTATTTCATAAAAATGTAATTTTGACAAATATTTTCCACAAAATACAAAAGGGATTGCTTGAAGATAATGTTAGAAAATGGTACACCTTATAAGTAAATTATATAAATAAATAAAATCACATAAACAATATAAGTTAAAAAAGACTCAAAAATTTCCCACTTGGATGCGTTCGTTATGTTAGTTTATGTTCTTGCAATAAATAGACAAATATATAAAACGGTATTCGCCTCTTATCTAGAAAAAGTCTTGATTAAAATTTAAATAACGTGGTGATATTGCTGTATTTCATCTTAATAAGATACAAGAGGACAAAATTTGCTACCAATTTGCCATGATAATTAGTGAACACTTTAGTCCTATTAAAATGTATTCTTATAAAACTAATAATAATAAATTTGAACTGCGAAAATATATCCAACGAAATCTTAAATCTGTTATTAGGATCACATAAATGAAAGAAGGTTGCAGCAATTAACAGGCATCGAAACGAAAACAAACATTGCTATGCAGATTTCAGTAAAGAATAATTGGTAGAGTTGGCTATTCCTTCATAGATGGCGGTGGATAACGGTTTGCAGCAAAGCTAGTTGGTTTGTAGCAACTGGCTTTGGTTTGTAGAACTCTTGCAAAGAACAGGAAATTCGTAAACAAACCCGTAGGCTGGTGAATGGTTGCTCGTTTCTATAATAGGTATCACAACGGTCGAACGCCGAGCGAGCTGAGTTCACTACTGATGAATTTTTGTTAAGCATAAAAAATACAAATATTTATTTAATCTACAACATGCCGTTTAAGAGTGTTTGTGCCGCGAAGGAATGCCGTGCAAATAATGAGAGGTTTAATATGCATTTTTTTAAAATTCCCAACAATTAATAAAGGTAAGGAACAAAGTTTTGTTACTTCCGATTAACTATGATATCACAAAATAAATGTTTTAGATGTGAGGACTGGGCACGGTCTTTGCTGGATATTTGACGTGTACAGAGATAATCTCAATGTGTTAATCCAAAGTAGTTATTATAAAATTGCTGCTCGTCACATTTTGGGGATGATTTAATTAAAGGGAAAAATAAGAAATGTCTAGCTCCCAATGCTATACCTAGTATAATGCAGCAAGAAACGGCAGAACAAGATTTAAATCAGTTGCTTTTAGGTATTTTTATTTAATAAGCTTTTAATAATAGTAATATTTACTAATTATATTGCAATTACATAATGTAGAATTGCTTGTATTCACTCTGTTAATGTTTTATTATAATATTCGTGTTTATTTAACAGATTCATATGTGCATTTACCACCGTTGCCCACCACAGAACCTCTTGGTCATGCTGTGGTGCCAGATGTGCATTTATCATTGCAAATATTGACAACTTAGCTAGAGGAACACAAAGAAAGCAAGAAGCAGCAGAACAAGATTTTATATGTATGCATATCTAATAAATTCTTAATAATAGTATTTACTAATTATGTTGCAATTTACATAAATTAAAGGAAATCGTGCTGGCATGGACTCTGTTAACGTTTTCTTACAAATTTCATGTTTATTCCACTATCATCTACCACAGAACCTCTTGGTCTTGCCATGAAGCCTAGTATGTCTCCATCACCATCTCCGGCTATTCAAACTGCAAAATCGTTGAGTGAGAGGACACCCAGAAAAAAAAAACAAAATGTCATTGAGGAAACAGTTAGAGATTGGTAATCAACCACTGCTGTTGCAGATTTCCAGTTTTTTATTGAGTCTCACATTCCAAGACATGTTTCAGCTTTCATATTCTTTTTTTGAAAAAGAAAGGCAGGACAGAAGATATTGCAATGAATTTAAACATTTTCGTTTAAAAGTGTATTTCTTAAGTCCAAAGTGTTATAGATTTCTAGGTAGTTTTTTTAAACTTTTCATTAAATGAATATTCATATACTGTACAACCACTGTAACTTTAGAAAATTCGTGCATGCACATTTGGTTGTGGTTGCAATCGTACCTATTCGTAGACTTTCTGTCAGCTTCGTCATCTAAGTACAATATGTGCAACAAGTATAACTGAAAGGAATTTTATTCACATGTGAAATGCTGAGAATAATACAATACAGTTAATTAAATAATATTCAAATTAAACTAAATGCTGAGAGATTATTATTTACAAGAACAACAACTAGAAAACTGAATAAAATAAATGGAAATTATTTACTGATTGCAGCGACTGCAGGGCAAGTTTTTGATGTTATCATGTGCGCAGAGTGAACATTTTCTAAGGTTACGGTGGGTTTACAGTGTATCTTTTCTAGAACTTGAAAGATGACAAAGTTTAGGCTTTGAGGACTTAGGAAAAGGGAAACTGTTTAATCGGGCATTAAATGTATTGACTATAATGATAAGCAGTTTCTATAATAACTGAAATCAACCACTTGCATATTACTTTGCACATAACACATGCACCTCAGATAACCTGCAAAATATTTTAATTGATATTTACTACATATTGGTCTCAAAGTTAGAGCAGTTGTAGCAGATATGGGTACTGAGTACTATGCTGGGTATATCCCCAGAAAAGCCTAACTTTGTGATGGACGATAATAAAATCTATTTCTTTTTTGATCCGCCACATTTGATTAAAGCCACTAGAAATAATCTTTATTTTTATAATTTCAAATTTAATGAAGAAGTAGCCTCATGACAATTTATAGAAAAGATATACAATATAGATAAAAATGATTATTAAGTTGAATTTTTAAATATTGTTTTAGATTATTTAAAAAATGTCACAATCATTGATAGAAGTGATAAAAACGTTACACAAAAAAAGTGAGATTTATCAAGGGTTGGCAAATTAGTATTAGAAGTTTAATGGGTGTTTGGACAGAACTATCACGTTCTGGGTTTCAATTTTTATTAACCAGACATATCAACCAAGATGCATTAGAAAATTATTTTGGTACAACAAGACGGCAAAGTGGTTGTTGCATCAATCCTACTCCAATACAATTTAGATCTTTTAAAAAGTTATTTTCACTTAAATTGTTGAATAATTCAGATAGTGAAAACTGCAGTGATGATTTTGATTAAGTTTTAACACTGTTTGAAAATTTTTCAAAAACCGACCCTTTTAAGCCTGATGTTCAATGTCCAACTCAAACTACAGCAGACAGCATTCCAAGAATTGTAACAGATTATAGATATATTGATATTGAAGCTAATTTGATAAGGTATATTTGAGGTTATTTAATAAAACAATGCCTAGCAATTTGTACTTGCGATACATGTACTGCATATGCAACAAGTTACTGCAGTTTGGATGATACCACAATCTTTTGTCACTTGAAAGCTTACAAGACCTTGTCACAGTCTCTATTTGGTAGTTTGCATATACCCAATGGGCATTTTGTCTCATCTTTAGAAAAAATCTTTCAGGATAATTTTCAGAAAGTAGTACTACAAACACACATTGTTTATAATTTGCTACAAGTATTTCAAACTATTGGCTTAAATCACCCTTGTCCAAATTTTCCTCGTGAATATCTCCTTAGATTGTATACACAGATGAAGATTTATTACAAGTTAAAGTTTATAAATAAGAGTTTCAAATTTGTTGCATCTAGTGGTGAAAAAACATGTAGAAAGATTATTATTTGGAAACATGTATAAATATTATAAATTGATTTGATGCAATTTAATTTATTATGTACATGGGGTAGATAGTTTAGGTTAAATTATACTTGACTTAGTTCCGACTGCTTTAACAAAGTAGTAATTTGTTTCCTTCATCATGTACAAATTTATGTATAGATAAATCCCAGGCAGTCATATATGTAAGTCAAGTATAAATTAATAAATAACAAATGAATTGTTAAAGGAGATATGAACAACACAATTTAATAGACAAAATATATAAAAAATTTTGTAATCGATAAATAACTCACTTGAAAGGAAGATTCAAAAAATTGTGTAATGGTTCGAGTCAGTCATTCCTTGATTATTTAGTAATTAGTTTAGAAACATGAAATATTTTCAACCTGTAAATGTAATTTAGTCAGTAAGTTTGTATCATAATGTAATGTTGCAGGAGAAATAATATTAACGTAATTGTTGAGAAAAAACAATAATTGTACATAATACATGTAAATAAGAAATAAATATGTAACAAAATCATTTTTTTTTATAAATTACTAAGTAATATGAAAAACACAACCAATTTATTTAAATATAAACATTTAAGATAGCTATTTTAGTACAAGAACCAGCTCTTACTTGAAGGTCCACCAGTCGGCCTTTGAAAACAAAACAAAGGATTTTGCGAAGAGTTGGCCTACTTGTCTAATCGCTATATGCTGCTTTATCTCTCTAATCAAAAGTGTGCTTCTATCCACTCTCGCTCATTTACCCCTTTTCTCTGGTACTAAATGCCGTTTTGATATCTTTGCAAAATACCCACGCCAATCCTTCCTATGAACGCCTATGGGCCCAAATCTAAACCTGCCTGGAGAGGAACACTCTTTGGCGACTCTACATGCCAGCGGCCCTGGTCCCAGATTGCTAGTCCTGCCCATAAGGCCCAATTGCTCCGTGCGCGTAGGATAGTAAAAGAACATTATACTCCACTTACCCAACTTAGTCTTTCCAATGTTAACTACCCCTTGCGCCCCTCTTCTTTCAGATTTAATGAAAAGCCAGCAAACTACGACTTTCCTATTCTCCGATCCTAATCTCAAAAAATGGAAGAGTAAAATGATGGTTGTAAATTAAATGTAAAATTTCTATATTTATTACTTACTTGACATTATTTTATATTTTATCTTTTTCCTACTGGGGAGCAGCAGCAAATGATATTAAAGGTATATCTTTTCAACCATGGTTCTGATGTTTTTCAAAAATAGTGAACCGAGTGTTTAGCTCTTGTAATATTGATATCTTTTGTAGTTTGTTCTACAATCTTCCGACATATTTTAAAATAATGCAGTCTGTATTTCGTAAAAATGTAATTTTGACAAATATCTACTTTTCTATGAAATACAAAAACGGTGGCTTGAAGATGTTAGAAAATGGTACACCTTTTAAATATATTATATAAATAAATAAAATCACAAACAGTTATAAATTTAAAAATTGAAAAAATGTTTATTTCCCACTTGGATTTGTTATATTAGTTTATGTTCTTGCAATAAATAGACAAATACATATAAAACGGTATTTGCCTCTCTCTTATTTTGAAAAAGTCTTGATTGAAATTTAAATAATAATAATATGTTAGTTAAGATATAAGAGGACAAAATTTGTTACCAATTTGCCATAAGCTAACTAAAATAATAATCTGAAGTGCGACAATTTCCACATACGAAATCTTAAATCTGTTATTAGGATCACATAAATGAAAGAAGGTAGCGGCAACGCACAATTATTATGGAGACAAACATTGTCATGCAGATTTCTGAAACAAATAATTAGTAGAATTAAATCTCTCTTAATAGATGGCAGTGCATAAGGGTGTGTACGTTGGGTGTGTATAATTAAATAAAAATTTTAGTCTCTGTGACCTGACATCTATTAGAGACAAAAATAGTCTTACCATTTGCTATGCAGATTTCCGCAACAAATAATTGGTAGAATTTGATTTCTTTTAATAGGTAGCGCTGCATAAGCAATTGTATTTTTTAAAAATTTTACCTACAGTGAACCTTCTGTGGCCTGACATCTATTAGAGAAAGCGTTAGTCTTATCATTTGCTTTAGAAACCAGTACATTGTTGTTTGTTTCCAGAATAAATTTAAACATTTAATGGAGTTAGTTGCAGCAACCTTCTCGCATTCATATGATCCTAATGACGAGTTGAAGTTTTCGGATGTGTCAAGCCCAGAATTCGAAATGTGACGACAACAAACAAACACACACACTTCTTCACATTGCATTTACAAAAATTAATAAAAACGTAAACATTTAAAACTATTTATGTGGTTTATGTATTAAAAGTTTGAAAACTGGAAGAAACCTATTCTTGCCAGAATATCAAAGAAAACCAATTAAATAAATTAAAAAAATTGTAAAACATAAAAAATACTATGATTTTAATCATTTTAAATCTTTTGGTATTCACATCCTATTTTATCCTTTAAATCGATTTTGAAAAGTATATTTAGGTATAGTAATCAAGTCCAGATTGAACCCTTCAGCAATAATTAGATTTTAAGTATAATATGGGTAATTACTTGATAATACTTAATATATTTATAGTATACTTTTGTTGAATAAAATTGTTTCCAAGCTAAAATAAATTTTTATTAAAAATGATTCTATACACAGATTTAAAAAGAGCAGAGAATACAGCCTACAGAAATAGAGTTGCTAAGTGTTGATGTCACATTGGTTCCAAACACTGCATAGCTGTGACGCGTTTATTTAGGATGGTCTCGTCCTTGGGGTGGTCAGTTGAGGGCCCACAGGTAGCTACTGTGGAGACCCACAAATCCAGAGGTTGAACAGCTGAAATAATAAAACTGTAGAGCTTACGGTACAAAGAAAATACGAAATGGAACCCAAGCAGTATCTATTAAAGCCAACAGAACTATATATACAGGCCAGATGACATATACAAGCACTTAGCAGTCTATTAGATCAAATAACATACTAACACTAGCCAGTGCAGCAAACGAGCTCAGGCTGCAAGCCAAGTGGGTTGGGTCAGGTGCCTCACACAGCATAGGGCAATGAGGTAGGGCGGAAACGGAGCTACCCAGCGACGACAAACCGGATCAACCACCTACATCAACAGCAGGAATTAACATTACGAGTATCTGGGGAATGCGATGGTTAGGTTAGGCGATTTCCCATTAAGGTTAGGATATTGTAAAAAGAGAAGTACCTATAAATAAGGAAAGCGAATTTTGCGGCTGTAGATGCTGAACCCTTATAACTAGCAGAAAAACTATTCTAAATTTAAAAGTGCAATTGTAGAAATCTGTTTAACAACATTCCTGCTAGATTCTTTAAGGGTTGTATTTAGTACCGTGAGAAGAATATTTCCATTTTTGCAATAACGCCTATAAGAATAGATGCACAAACGCCGAAGCGTACGGAAAGAGCAGCAGGTAGAACTGAAATATAAGTGAACAAAAGAGGTTGTAAATTAAGAGATTTGTGAAGACCTATTAGAAACTCTTTTATCGCTTTATTCTAATATTTCGGTTGTGTTGGTTTCCTTTTTGTAATAGTCTTTGATTTGAAAGTTCAAATCATAAAATTTAGAATGTGCATTTTTAAAATAAGTGGGTTCTGTTTGAAATTTCTTGAAAAGCAATGGTAAATAGGGTCATAATTTTTTTATTACTTTCTTTTCAATGAACTTAGATTAAAATTGGCCTGTCGTATTAAGCTGGCAATAGACAATCAAAGAATTACATGTAAGATTTCATGTAAAATTGCTGTAGAAATGTTTTAAAAAATTCATGCAAGAATTGTAGTAATACACGCTTAAATCTCGTGAAATCCAAAAATTATGTTGGCTATCGTTGTTTATTTTAGTCAACTTTTATATTCCAATATATTATATTATATTAATATTATATTTTATATTGTATCCAATCGCTAGCATTGAAATCACCAGAAATCACTAGAAATCTACTTGAATGGCCTTGAGAAATAGAACTTGTTCTATTCATCAATTTTTACATGAAAAATTTCATGTAAACATTGAAGAGTCACTATACACAATCAAATGGCGTTTTGTCAAAAATTCATGTAATTTTCATGAAATTTATTATCGTCTATTGCGGCCTGTACACTTATTAGATAATTAATTTCATATATTTATATCGTGGTTATTGGTTTGTTACATTATTTATTGTTCACTATTATTATGTTGTTTAGGTCGTATGCTTTATCATGATAGTAAATCAGAACTCTAATGTTTATTTATTTATCTTTGAATGAATTTTCTAATATCCTAAACAATCTATGTTTAATAATTCAATTTTTAGATTTCCTTATTTCTCTCATGCCAATAGATAATAAGCTGGTGTAAGATTTAGCATTGCCTTGCTTTATGACTTGTCGGTCAGCGTCAGCTTCTTTGTAATGTCGTTTATTAGAGTAAATAATACGTGTATGGTATATGCCCAAAAGTATATTCTATCACTGAGACACATCATTATATGGTACATACACTACCGTATATACCATAAACTGGAAAGATTAGCAAGTAGCACATGCTTTACGACGTCAGACATGAAATCTGGTAATTTCCAGTTGCGAAGAGAAAAGAAAAGTCGTTCGGACACTGCGTTTATAACTCCACATGGTCATTACCAATATAAAAAAGTTCCATTTGGGTTAACCAATGCGCCAGCGGTATTCCAGAAGGCCATAAATGGAATCCTAAAGTCATTAAGATTCTCATTTGCTATGGTATATTTATATGGTTTTCTAATAGTTTTCAAGGGCATAAACGAAGACTTAGAACAACTTGAAACTATGCTGAAGACTTTAAGATCAGAAGAAGCTTATTGCACCGACACTCAAAACAATATATAAAACTCCAGTTATGGCCAGAATCTGTATTCTGGCTAGAGTTGTAAAATTCTCAATAAATATCCTATTTAAGAAAACATGAAATTCTTATACATAGAAGTAATACGGCGCGCCGTTTTTAAACGGGGCCGGGGATCCTTGTGCACTTATCACTGACATAGGGTAGTTACCGCGGGAGCTGGAATTGGTGTTCTGCAAGAACCTGAAGAATTTAGGATCCTTGAAAGATCTAAAGCCTGAAAGAACCTAGAAGTTCACGAAGATCCGCATATTTGCAGAAACTTGAGCACATCATGCACAAAGGCACAATTGTAAGTCTTTATTACAAGCATGCATGTAGTGTAGGGACAACAAATATAAATAACACACTTGTTTAAAGTGTGTCCTGGGTTTGTAATTTTTGTTGTTCTTTCTTTCTTTGTGCTTGTATTATGTGTTCCGGATCCCTACATTTTAAATTTCGCGATCTTCTATTGAGAACAATTTCTGGAGCAACGCACTCTTTAAAAAAGGTTACCAATTTGGGTAACCATACACTTTTCCATTGTTCATAATCTCGTTCTACTTGTTGAATATATAATTCATTTGCGTCTCCGGTGTACACTATAAAGTTGCAGACATGTGCACCAGTAATAGCCAATTGACCTTGAATCTGCAAATTACGTGTATTTTGTAGTGTGTTTTCAATTTTAATCAGATACTTACCTGGTAATAATAATCATGCTGTTTATTAATACTAATGGACATATCTTTTGCAAGTTTCAGACAAGCCACTTTTATCATTTTTACAGCCTGTTCTAAGGTAAGGCCCAACTTGGCTACTGTATGCAGACACTTAACCTCGCAAATTTCATTTGCATTAATTATTCCTTAAACAATAATGTATAGGTAATAGAATAATAATTACACAAAAAGGTCGTCAATCTCTATATATTACCATCAGGTGATGCTCCCAAGAACCAATGTTCTAAATCAACAAGTAGTCCACACTGATTTACAATCTTCCCTGTTTTTCGGTGAATCTCTGCAGAGCAACACTTTCATTCCTTAACCCATACTCAATAGCAGGTGAAGTGAAATATGTTCTTTCCAAGATTCGTCTTACTAATGCATCGCAGGACGTAGAGGGTCTCCTTCTTATTACAGCACCAAAGTTGGATGCTGTAAGGCGATGCATCTTTTCAGTCACGTACCTTGGGTTGGAATATTGACCTCGCGTTTTCTGTTCTAGATCTAATTGTATTTGCTTACTAGCAATCTAAAAAGAAAGAATAAGTGTCGTAAAGATTATACTTTCTTAGTTATCTTGTATCTGAAATCGTTCCATGATCTTTGTTATTTCGTTATCTAAGTCACAAGCTGGCATTGTCACTTCAGCGATGTTCGGCCCGTAATCCTTATTGTCTGATGGTTTCACTTTCTTTCGACTTACATGTTTGTGTTGTTCCCCCTTTCTTTTGTCCGTTCGTGCTTTCTGGGTTTGCATATATGTTTGTAGCGTTTTTGGGGGATCACTAGACATGTAATTGTTCCAAGCTGCAGCGTGCTATGATGTGCCTTCATTGAAACGCAAGCCTGTTAAATAGCACTTTGTCTGAAATCCATCCCTTTGGACAAGGTTGAGACGTTTCCCCATACTAAACCTTACCAATATACTCATGAAGAGCTCAGTTTTGTTGGACGTCTCGTTATCAATAAGCTGATGTGATTTGGCTAACAGTAAATTAAGTACTCCATATATATGATGATGTGCTCCACAACTTACTACTTTTTCAAAGATATTTTTTGAAATATCTCCATGTTGGTCACACATGTATTCCTTACATGCTTCATGGTTACCAAACACGTGCTTTACCAAATTACGAATGTCTTCTCTTAAATTCGTTACATCGCCATGAGCATTTGCATAAATTGCTTTTTGTACAGCTGTTCCTAACTTTTCGATTACATCTTTTGTAAGCAATTTCCGTGCTTCTACTGCCACACATTTGACGTCATTTTTTATTTTATATAACTGCTTTGTATAATTCTTCACGCAGTGGTTGGTGCATTCTATCTTCTCTACCTAAAAGGAAGATGCTGCTTGTAATTGTCATATCATGCGAACCTAATACTTGTTCTATGTTAGTATTCCTTTGATACTAACCTGATAGCCATACGATACATTATCTTTGATCTTACGATATATAGAAGAGTCACCATCGGCGATAAACTTTTTATAGCGAAGGTTATGCATCTTAATACTTCGATTAAACCCTTCGACTATTATATCTGCTTCCATTGAGGAAGATGGCATCATTCCAATTTTTAAAGCATACGTGAGGCCCAACCGTTTCGTTCTTATTCTCCGCGCGACTACAAATGGAGCAATATTTGTTGCGAACTCCTAGATATAGCAATTTCCCTGTTCGTCTGCCGATTATCACACCCTAAAAAACGCGCAAAGTAATCAATCGTGACAACTTCTAACATCTGCACATATTGCTATGTTTCATGGTAGGTAATATTAGCCAACAAACTTATTTCTTATTACTTACCACTCCCGAGTTTGCTGTGTAGCTATAACCGTAGCTACGTTTGGACCAACCACCATCTACTGTAACGGTTATATACGGCACGCCATCCTCATCAATATTACCATTACTAATGGCTACTGCTCGTTCTTCTTCGCCTGCAGCTTGCATATTATTAAAAATTACTGGTTTTAGAAACCTAAAACACATCTGTATTTCAATGTAATGCGTTTTATAGATATGCAATTTCGTACAGATCCTAATTGCCTTTGGTACTCAAAAAACATGTTCCCAGACATCGTTGGTACACCTAGCACAGAGAAAAACTCTACTAAGTGAGCATACGTGCTTCCTGTTGCAAGCGTTCCCCACACTACTGCTTTGTTAACCTCCGAGGGACTATCTTCACTTTTAATTGACAGTTCTTTATCACACGCATTACACTTGTAAATAAATTTGCTTGAAAATCCTGTTCGTAGCTCTTTTAAAAACTGTAGATATCCTCCAGTGCAACTTCTGCTGTGGTCTACTTGTGCACGCATTGCTTGTTGTAAAAGGTAATTAATCTCAACTACACGATAACCATCCAAAGTATTCTTAGGTTCCTCTGATTCAATGCAAAGTTGAGTATTACTTATCCTACAACATGTTATTATTATCACACAAATCGAGCAGGTCGTGATAATAATAATTATTAGAACTGATGATTATATTGACGTGTTTCATATTATACCTGTACACGTGTAGTGTGATCGCTTACGTATATTCGTCAGACATTGGAAAGTTACTTTAAAAAAGTAATTAGTTACAGTTACAGTTACCTTATCAAAAAATGTAATTAGTTACAATTACAGTTACTTGATTTTAAAAAGTAACTAGTTACCATTACAGTTCCTGCAAATATGTAACTAAGTTACTTTACCGTTACTGTCAGTTACTTTGATTCTATAAAGAAAATAAAGAAAAACTTTTTAGAATCCATTAAAATTCAAGGTGATTCTAATTAATTTTTCTTTGTATAAGCTTACTGTACAACTCTTAGAATTACACAATATGAAAATATGTATTTTCTGAACATCATCAAAACTAAATTTGAAAATCGATTATTCGAGTAACGCACAAGTAACGACCTGAAGTCGTTACCGTTACACGCTTTTTGTAATTAGTTACAATTACTTTACTGCGTCTTTATAAAGTAACGCGTTACCTTTAGCGTTACTGAAAAATGTAATTAATTACAAGTAACGCGTTACTTCCAATGTCTGATATTCGTGTATTCGAAAAAGTCCCTATATACATATATGTGCATTTGTGAGTAGTATGTAACAAGAGTGTAAACAGCAAGACTGTTTAGGTATTAAAAGGTCTACAATTAGGACCCTGGGAGCTCTTGGGGGGTCTAAACACTCCTCCGGCCCTGAAATCAGTTTATTCAATTTTTATTTTTTACGATTGTGGTCAACATGTTGCCGCTGACTAAGTTGCTGCTACTAAAATTATTGTGATTTGAGAAAAAATTTTGACTACTGCTTTGTTGTAATGTAAGTTGTAATTGTAATATAGGTTACAGAATAAGGCCCAGTAATCTGCGCTTCTGAATCAAAATTTCTCGGGATGTAATTCGCAGGTAAAATAGGGTTTATTTTTCGAGAAATGACAAATCACATTTTACTGTAAAATTCTCACGGTAAATTGTTTAGTCTAACTTATGTTGGTTAACACCAAGTTCGCACTCATTCAAAACATTTTAAGATTTATTGCACCTGAAGTGTGTAGTTGCCGACATTCCCGGAAGCCATAAACAACAAACGATAATTCTGGGAGGCTCGTCTTTCATATTAATAACAAAAGACAAATAATTACTTTACTAGTAATCACTTTTCCTTGCCTCCAAAAACTAATGAATGAAATTGTTTTATCATAAATAATTAAAATGTCGTAAAAGATGCAAAAACAATAAAAATGGCAATTATTTGCATACACGTATAGACTACACGCAGACAAATCAAATACTCGTATGTACACGTATAAACAAAGTTCGTTCATCATCATACATCCGTGTATAAAAGAGCTATAAGAATTATAGGTAAATTGGATATGTACTGTTTGTATTCCTCTTCAGATAATACGGGTTTTGTCCAGTTTGTATCTTGTTCTTCTGCTTCAGGATTGATATTTTCTGTCTCCTCTGCATTGTCATCATGCACAATACTTTCCACTATGGTATCTTAAATAAGCATAACAAAATTGTTATTATTACCACCTATTATACAGCTATGCAGTTTACTACTAACCTAATATACCCCTAACCATATCTACAATTTCCTTCTTCTCTTTCTTTTCCTGCATCTGCTTTTGCTTGGACAAAGATTTTTTATTTCGTCGCAATTTACGACTATATGGACGTCTTTTTAAAGGCATCATTTTTATTCTCTAAAACAACTTCATTTCAAGCAGGGTACTCAAAGTGGACATGTAAATCTTTTACAAGATTCACATTTTCTGTGATTTGTTATAACTGATTATAATTGATAGGTGCTTGGGGCAATTAAACAGTGAAATCACTTGGTACAAAAAGAAACGGACAATAGATCTTGATCATGATATTTACAGTGATTGGAAGTAATGCAATTACAAGTAACGCATTACTATAATTGAATTACTTTCTTTAGTAATGAGTAATTGTATAGCATTACTTTTCAAAAAAAGTACTTTGTAATTGTAATGAATTACTTTTTAAAAGTAATTGAACAATTACTGGATATTTATAGAAAACGACAAAATACAAATTTAAGAAATTTACAAAAATTCGATAGAAAATGACCACGAAAAAATGATTTGAAATGCTGTGACTTGCAGATATTACAAAATAACGAAAATTACCTTTCATTTGGAATTTAGGTTCACTTACAAACAAAATTGTCCAACGTGCGTTATTTCACGACGTGATAGTAATTCATTAAGATATAGACATATTTACGACACTGTAATATCATGTATTTGTATAACAAAAATATCACTTACCTTATTCAATCAACGTATTTTTATAGTAGTTTTAAATTTAACTCACTAACACTAACTGTCTATCCTAATAAATTAATAAGGAAATTAATTAAAATAACACTTATAATACTGTTTTGCACATGCACTTCAAAAAGGTCAACTTGCAAAATGCAATAACCAATCTGCACAAAATCTTGGTTATTTCAATTCATATTTTTGGCGCTCTAAAAAGGCGGTGGTCCATAGCGACCTCTTGTAGGTGAAAGCCAGACTAACATCGTTTACTGTCAGCATGCTTTCAACCCCCAAAAACAAATTACCTGTCTATATTTTTCACCGCCATTTCTGAATCTATTAATTTTTGTCGTATTTTTTTATTCGCACAATTCACCTAGATTAGATTATTATTAAGCGTGGTATTTTCAGGACTCGTAAAGCGTGGTATTTAATTTATGCATATATACTTTATATTGCTATGACAATCCGTATATGGTCTAAATTAACTAATTTTCAGTCAATTTATCACTGATTCAAACTACTGATTTTCTAATTAGGTTTTTCGAAAAATCTGTGACTTCTCACATTTTAAAATGGCCTATGCATAATTCTCAAAGTCTCTTTTTTATTTCAAGGTATATTTGATAGTCAGGGATGAATTATTTTTTGAGATATGTTCGAATAAAGTAGGGGTACTTCCTTATGGCGTTTTTATATAGGAATATCCTAACCTTAACGGTGAACTCTATATTATGTACCTGGAAAGGGCGCATAGTGTTAAAAACTGAAGTATGTTAGAAAGATATGCAACCCACCTCTGTGTAGTAGAAATAATAAAATAAAATGCCTTAATTATTAAATTAAAACTGAATTTATGTATAATTAGGTAATAGGTAAACCTATCTATAAAATAAAATAATTTATTATCCGTTATCTCATACAAAATATATGTTTTTCAATACTTTCATGGTGAATACATGAAAGATTTTTAAGCATAGCAATAAGACACATTAGTACAATAATAACAGTTTAGTAGAGTACGCAAGAGAACTATTTTTACATAAGACTTGTTTAATTACTCTGTTAACCACAGGATTTACATAATAACAATTTTTAACTTTTAAGTTTTAACAATTTCTAAACAAGATCAGTTTTGACATTTTTTGCCTTATAGGGACTTCTTTGCCGTGTATCTTCAAATTTAAAAGTCTTGCTTGATGATGCAATCTGCACTTTACAAATATGTCTACAATTCTCTTAACTAATTGTAGTTCTTGCAAATCTTCAAATATGAATTCTTCACACTTAAGATGTTCTGGTTTAAAGATGTGTAACTTAGAAGCAAAATTATTTATTGCTTATTTTGCAACATAATTTTGATATTTGTTTTATTATTTAATACGCCTTCAGTGTTTGTTACTATATAGTGAAGCATTTTTTCTACAAACAGTACAATTTGGTGCACAATATCAGATGCATACAGTAAACCACCACAGTTTATTGAATTCATAAACTTTTTATAATGATCACACTCAGCAGCATACATATGATCATATTTTAAATCTTTATTTTTAAACAAGAATATAGTTACACATGCATTGCAAGTTGTCTTTTTTACTAACTTATTTACAATATACCCAGATATATAATACATTTAACATTTTCTTGATAATATGTCAAATCAATTGCACTCATAAGATGCAATATGTTAGCATCAATGTCATCTTCACCGTCTTCCACCAGGTTAGACCTACTTTCAGAGCTAAATTCAAAAACAGGAGTGCATGAACTTCCAAAATCACCACAGTTTGTATGGACACTACATGTTACCAAGTTTTTAAACAATAATTGTCTCAATGCCCACATTAATTGTATGGTATTTGGATTGTTATTCCACCCTCCTCTTGACCTGATGCATGAAAAGTATAATTCTAAATGACCCTGGGAACATTTATAACATAACAAACACTTGAGAGTATTTTTCCCTAAATTGAATAAGTCTCTTGCTAGGCCAAGCGTACTTTGCATCGTCATAATGAAACCAAATGCAAATGTTTTCCTATTATGACACAATATAGGTGTGCCATCAATCGATAAGGATTGTAAATACTTGGTCGTCTTTTTAAAAACTTCTTCAAAGTAATTAAGTGTAGAAGGGGTAATAGGTGCCTTATACTCTTTTCCAAATGGATTTCTAGAATTAAGCATATCAAATGGTCTGTCTATTATTCGAATAAACTGAATTGCTGCATCACTTGCATCTTGGAAATCAGAACGGTTAGAAGTCTTTAAAAACTCTAGTGCATCTGCTACTCTGCTACTGAAAGTTTGAACTGCCAACTGAACATTCATTGCCTTGATTTTATAATTAACATTATTGGAAGTTAATGAATTAGCTAAAGGTAATTGCTGATGCTCTTGTAGTTCATTTAGCTGTTTTACGTATTCCCATTTAATAGCTCCCTTATCTGATGATAAGTGCTTTTCTGATAATGAATTCCTCGCTAATTTTAGCATGTGATAAGTGTCCAACATACAGTAAACTTGCTGTGCGTACATGGATGTGGAAAATTTGAGACAATCTTGTTAAATGCAATACTGCAAACTAATTTACTGTATGTTGATATAGTATTTGCCACAGTTCCATCACAAGTTATGGATCTTACAACCACACCAACATCAAATAACAATTTGAAAAAAGAGGGCTTCAGTTGCTGCATTCTCAAAATCAGTATCTACAACACCTCCATAATCTATGTTGCCCACAAATCTCCCTTCTTTATTGTCATATATTACTTGTTTCTTACTAGACGTTGAGTCAAAGTTGAGGGCACATTGCTTCAAGTTTGGTTGCCACTTTACCTCCTCTTTCAAAAATTCTAAGACTTCCATTAGAAATCCTGGTTGACGATTCACTTTGCACAGCCATTTACAAATTGTTTGAGGATTAGGCAAAATGAAATACCATCTCACAAAATTGTAGGCTTTTGGCGAATAAAAATATAAAGTCTGAATAAATTGTTTCATAACAGGACTGTATCACCGTTGTCCAGAACTTCATTATTCTTAGCTTCGTGTAGCAGAAATTCTAGTTGAAAGCCTAAGGAAATTGCAAAATAATACTTTCATACTCAATCTATTAACTATAATTACCTTCAAAATAATTTTTCAAGACTATCCAAATTCTCATTACTGCAACCACTTTTTGAAATTTCTTGTATCAAGTCTTTCATATTAGAAATCTTTAATTAGATTCTTCTAACATTCTGCTTTAAAGATTTAATCTTCTTCCGAAGAGAATAAACTTCTAATTCATCATAATGTTGGGTTTCAGTCCCAAGATCTACTAATATATTTGTTTCTTGAGATGTACTTGGTATATTACTTACATCACCATCAATTTCTGTTGTTCCATAGACTTCACAGTTTCTACTTTCTGTATTATTCATTCAATTATTATATTCACTAAAATAAGGGACGTTCTAAATTATTTAATACTCTTTTCAATAACCTCCTAAGTGCAGTGTGTTTCTTCAAATTCTTCGGAAAAGAAAAATGCTGGGTACAGCATCTGGTTTCAGTAATTTCAAAGAACACCCTTTCGACTGGATTTTGAAGGGTACCAATTTTCTCGTCGAATTGCTTTTATCCACAATTCTAGTATTTATGGACTCTTAAACGGCAACCTACAAAGTATGTAGTTAAAAAAATAATGCACCCACACTCATATGTATATAATAAAGGTCACATAATTAATAACATAATAAACTTACATATGAAATGGAATATTGTTACGAGAATCATGTAAATTACTGCAGGCATATGCAAAGCAATTTAGCAGCTTTTTATAGATCACTTCACATATGCATAATCATCAGAAATAGAAGAGAATCTACTATTGTAGGTTTCCCCACAACAGTGGTTTTGAAACTTATTTGTCGTAGAACCTTCATTTTGAGAAACACTGGTCTTATAGTATACAGTAAACTTTTAGTAACAAAGGTAACAAATTAACTCTCTCAACTTGATTGTCATTGTTTGATGAGATATCCCGGTGCTCAACGTAACTTCATAAAATCCCTGGCAGTAAAGTGGCACCACCGATTCAATATTTTGAGGCTGACAGCAAGTGTTGTTAATCTTTTTCAAAATGTTTGTGCGGGTCTCAATTTATTTTTAACTTCATGTTTTGAATCTTTATTTTTTCAACACTGCCATATATGTGCATAGATAGATATTGTGATGCGTTTCCCATAAGCATCTCGCTAAGCTACTTGTTTAAACTATTCTTGTACTTTATAGCAGAAGCTTTTAATGACAGGTTGAGTTCACACTAAAATATGTCATGTTCAGAATTTTGAGTAGATTCAATTATGTACCGCATGTTCCTGTTCAGGACAATTTGATTTTTAGGCACATCAATAAATTTTATAATTATTAATTTTTATAATTAAAAGTTAAAATCTCAAGGGTTTCTTGAGAAGCTGTTAAAATCATACCGAAATATTATTAAAATTTAACAAACCTTTTTAAAAATACAAAACAGCACCTTTGAGTTTTAGCAATTCTTTCATCAGTTCTGTTTAGTTTTTAAGCTACATCTGGATCAACACGTTTCTCTAACTTTTTACATCATATTACGAAGACAAAGATGATAGTGGTGTGGTTACTAATAAATCTACCAACATTACTGCTCTTTTATTTGAAAATTGAAAAGAAGACCAATTCATGTATATCTAAATTATATTACATTTTAAATTCAAAATCTTATTGCTTTTTTAAATCTGTACTATTTACAAGTACACTCATACCAGCAACGTTATCTTTGCTAATATTTGCTCCCATGTATATGTTTTTGTGACATTTTCATAAGGAGAATCCTGCCGAAAAATGCCTGAATATTTATCTATAATTTGCTTTTAAAGCCTCCTCAGAAGACTTTTTAGGTTTTATTTCGATCACAATTCCTGAATTGCCTTTATGTACGATTAAATCAATTCTTGCTCTAGGAATAGTGAATTCGATGCTAATTAAAAAACCGCCTTTACGTAGAATAATAAACATAATGCGGTGGAAAGTGTCCTCGTTACATACAATAATTTTGCTTTTTAATTCATCTAATACTTCATTAAACTTGGTAATAAGATCTTTAAAAATTTCTTGTTCTGTACTAGACATATTTTCTCAAAACAATTTGCTAAACAAGAATTTATAGATTCATCAGTGTTGAAATCATTTTTCACAAAACACTCCGATAATTTCAGCATTTGGTATTTCAACTCCATACAATGAACCCTCTGCGTTGTTATACTCAAGTGTTAAATATCTTGGTTGTAAAATGAAATTTAAATATACATCTGGTTTGAAAAGGCGAATGTCCAATTGTAAACACACTTTTTTAACTGAACGGTTTCAATTTCAATTTTTACTGACTTTCCTACACATACTGCCTCCATTGTACATCTAATAACGGGAATATTAATTGCTTCTTTAAGATAAGTCATTACACCAGACTCTAGCGAATAATTCTTAATTTCCCTGGATTTCAAAAAATGTAAAATCAGCCATGTGGAATACCATTTTGTGCCAGTTCAACTAACAAAGCCATCATAATGATGTTTCATTTTTTCTTGTGTCTCAATGTCTATTTTGAAATTGATACAAAGTTTTAACAACTTCATCTTCATGTTATACCATAAAATACTGAACAAAGTCAAAGTCACAAAGTTAGAAATGTAAATCTTATCATATTATTGGCTCCATGGAGTCCCACAGTTGCAAAATACAAAATGTCTGTCAGGAGGGCTCGCTGTACAAAATCATTTTCTGTTAAGTGTATGAGAAAATAGCATTGAGTAAACCATTAACATCTTTAATGTCAACTTCTTTTCAAACATTGTGTTATTAATTGGTGCTTCACACTCATCTATCAACAGACTCTTTCATTATCAAAATGATAAGAGAGACATTGTGATAAAAACCCTAAACCTACTACAAAGTTTTCTTCAGTTAAAAGTTTTACTTTTTTTGCTATCAATGTAATTTTTAAAAGTATCAGTATCAATAGCCTTTTCTTCATCCCATATCTTTCTTTTCAATAAATATTTATGTTCGTTATAGGTATTGCATAAAACAGTTCTGAATCCACCCAAAACTTCATCATAACTTTTTACAGCACAAACACTTTTAAAACTTGTTAATATATTACTTTTTTCTCAATGATGGTTCCATTATTGTCCACCTGAATCTCGAAGAACTTCTTCACCATGTTCAGGTTGGTGCCTTTACCAAAACAATGTGGTGCAGTTATCAGAATTGTTGATGTTGCTTTAAAGATTTGTTTTATCGGCATGGTTTTATCCACAAAGGCTTTCATCTTAACAACGCCTTTCAAATCACTCAAACCAAATTCGAAATATGGGTTGGTCTAAAAATTCAAATAATTTATATAAATCGTGATACATTTCTAGATAGAACTCAAATTACATACCTCCTTGTTAGAAGTTGAATAGCTTATTTTTAATTGTTTGGAATTTGATGCCATAATAAACAAATTTATTTGTAACCTAATAATTAAACACACATTTTAGTGTTGTATCTATATTTTCTACGTAAAAGAATTACTTACCAATAAAAATATTTGAATTCGATACATTAATAAATAATATTATAAAACTGAGATGGAAACCTAACATCCAAATATAAATAAATAAAATCACATAAACAAAATAAATTAAAAAAATCAAAAATTTGTAATCCCCACTTGCATTCGTTATATTAGTTGTGTTCTTGCAATTAAATAGACAAATATAATAAATATAAAACGGTATTTACCCCTTATTTAGAAAAAGTCTTGATTAAAATTTAAATAAAGTGATATTGCTTTATCTCATCTTAATAAAAAACAAAAAGACAAAATTTGTTACCAATTTGTCATGAACCCATAATGAGGGAATATTTTTTAATGTATCTACAGCCCGATGTATACAAATTTCAAGTTCTTAAACTAAACCAAAATCTGAAATTTGTCATTAGGATCACATAAACGAAAGAAGGTAACAGAAAATCTTGCACTTTTCAATGGCCTGACATCTGTTAGAGAAAACAGTAGTCTCATTATTTTTTGTAGAAGCCTGCACTTTGGTTTGCAGATTTCAGGAACAAACAATTAGTAGAATTAAACTTTTCTTAATAGATGGCAATGCAAAACTAGCTTGTAAACAAACCCGCAAGCTAGAAAATGTTTGCTTGTTTCTTAATAGAAAATAGATGTCACGGCGAGCGAGATCTTGTACGGGTGAATTTTTGTTAATCATAACCTTAAAAAATACAAACAATATTTATTTAATTTAATCTACAATATCACGTTTCAGAGTGTTTGTGCCATGAAGGGGTGCTATGCAAATAATAATACATTTTTTTTTAACTTTCGAACAATAAATGAAGGTAAGGAACAAAGGTTTTGTTACTTCCAATTAACCATGATAATGCTATAATAAATATTTTAGGTGTGAAAAATGGGCACGTTTTGCTGTATCTTTAATGTTTATAAAGATAATCTAGATGTGTTAATCCAAAGTAGTTATTATAAGATCTGCTCGTTATATTTTGAGGACAATTAAAGCGAAAAATAAAAAATGTCTTGTTCCAAATGCTATACCTAGTGTAATGCAGTAAAAAACAGCAGGACAAGATTTAAATCAATTGCTTTTAGGTATATATATTTAAAAACCTTTTAATAACAGTAGTATTTACTAATTATGTTGCAATTTTATAAAGTAGAAGAAGAAATTGCACTTGTATTTACACTGTTAATGTTTTGTTACAAATTTCATGTTTAATTAATAGACCCAGACGTGCATTTACCATTATCATCTACCACACAACTTCTTGGTCTTGCCATGGTGCCTAGTATGTTTCCATCACCATCTTGGGCTATTCAAACTGGAAAGTCGTTAAGTAAGAGGACACCCAGAAAGAAAACATTGTGGCTCAAAATTCGTTTGTTGCAACAACTGAATCTGTCATTGAGGAAACAGTTGGAGATTGCTAATCAACCACTGCAAGATAAACTTAACGATAAGGTTTTAACACTGTTTGAACATTTTCCAGAAATAGACCCTTTTCAGCCTGATGTTCGACGTCCAACTCAAACGGCAGTAGACAGCATTCCCAGAATTGCAACAGATTATAGATATCATGATATTGAGAGCTTGTAGGTAGTTTAGGTTAAATTATACTTGACTTAGTTCCAACGGCTTTAAGGGCTTATGGTAGTAAAAATCAAATTTCCAATTATATTATTTGATGTAGATAGCATGATGTAGAAGTCTTTAATGTGCCAAAGACAACTGCGAATTGTAAGACGTGTTGCCTATTCCCAAACATTCAGGGGAGGACCTGTAAAATGTACTGTATACTGAAGTATGTATAACAAATGATTTATAAAACGAGAACGTGACATACCACTATTTTGAAGTTTTTAGGTATTATTTTCAATTGACTGAAAGGATTATGATATCAGCACATTCCTACGGAATAAACACAGGAATAAATATGAACATGGTAATAGAGAGTCTAAATAGATATCTAAAATATAACAAAATACAAGGGAATCGGAATATTAGGTAAAAGACTTTTGGTTTATAGATTTTAGCAGTAGTAGATTCATACATTCTTTGGTTTAGAACTGAGAAGTTGTTAGATGCATTAGAAGATATCGTAATGATAAAGCATGAAAAAAGATTATTCATATTCATGCAAATAATTACCAGGGCAAAATGACCATATTAAGGTTCATAAGAAAGCAGATCAAATAGGCAGCTCAGTAGAAGAAGTTGAATTTGAGTAGACTTCACGTGAAGTCATTAACAGGAAGTAATTTTTATACTATATCATATAATAAAATGTGCGATAATGAATGTAAAGAGGGATATTACAGAATGTGTGATATTTGCCTACATAGATATAGTTGCGACTGTGCTGAATACAGTGTGAAAACTGAAATGTGAAAGCATTAATGAAAATATGCCTGTCAAAGATTCAAGTACGTGGAAAGTTTATACATGTTTTTTTATAGGACTGAAGAGACGCTTAACTACTTATTCTGTAGATGAACCTGGAAGCAGATAACAATTTTGCTAAACAGATGTTGAAAAGTTCAAGATGAAATTTATGGAAGTTGTTAAAGATGGCATGAGAAGAATACAAGAGCAGAAAAAAAAAGGAAGATTGAGAAACAAACATATTTCCCAACAAACCATTACACCTTAGGATGTTAGCTTTTAAGATAATAATTAAGAAAGTCTTAGTAGAACTTTTTAATATCAACTTTTATATACATTGACATTACATTCTAAAACCAGCCCACCAACAATTAAATAAATTATTATTATATGTAACACAAGCAAAAAATCGAAACAAGTTAAATAGAATATATTGTAATGATATATATGAACTTCAGTGTAATGAATTTCATAACATTTAATTATATTTTTATTTCATGGGCCGAAATTGAATTCTATTTATCAAATTTTTAAATTAATGTCAAAAAAATGTTTGTTACTTATAGGCTAATGGTTGTGACATTAACTTGTGTCACTGATATTTGTCAAAAAAAATTTATAAATTGATAATGATTAACTCATTCAAAGAATTTTACATTTTTTTTAAATCTAACTATACTAACTACAGGGTTTTATTATTTTAACTTTCTTCCTTTTTTTTGTGGTTAAGGTTTTACTTTCTTTTTTTTTGTATTTGTTTCTAATTATACCACCTATAAACTTTAGTAGGTCCTCTTCCTCTTCTTGGGTATCCTTTGTTCACCTTTACGTCTCTCACTCCTAGATGTCTTCTCACAGAATCACCCTTGATTTCGCGCTTTGTATCTCACCCAATTGTTTACCACAGTGAAGTTCTAAACGCGCACCAAATTACTCTTATGTCCCTCCAAACAAACAGAAGAAAGGAAAAGGAATTAAAAGATATTTATGATAATAAATATTATAATTGTCCTTTGCAAAATATACTTTGTTCTTTAACTAATAAACTGTTTTTTATTTGACAAGATTGTGTAACTATTATTTAATAAAGTCTTTTATTTATATGAAAATCTCTTTTTTATAATTTCTAATCAATCTAATAATCATGTGCACTCACACTTATTTTGCTCCTCTTTCATCTTTCCATTTACTGTACCGATTTCTTCCTTGATTTCCCGTTTGTTAGTTTATTTTCACACCACTAATTACAAATAAAAATCCATCTAATTTGTGTATCTTGTTTTATTTTCTTGTTGTATCAATTTTCTTGTAATAGCGTGTAACATTAACATGAACCATAACTAACATAATGTAAATTAACAACTCTTAATGACCATATACATAGTAAGTTTTAATAACCATCTACATACATAGTTTTTAATCAACCATATACATAATTTTATTACTTTATTACTTTTCCTTAATTTATTTTAAAAGAAAAAGCTTTTCTTTTACAGTTTTTTCTTATTTATCTTTTTTACGTCTCTGCATATCAACAACCACACCTAGATACCGCTTTTTCAATTTTTCTTTTCCACAAATTTCCCTTTTTTCCTTTCCTTTTTTTCTTTATTATCTAGCCACCCACTATACAACCTACTTTTCGTTATCTATTCCTAATCACAAAACCTACTGTACATGCACTTAATCATATTATATTCTTTGAATGATTAACCCTTCATTTTTTTTTTGTTTTTTATTTTAAACCATAGAGTTTTTAATATCATCACAATATGGATAACTTTTAGATTTAATTTTTAGGGCCTTTGCACTGAACTTGCTTAAATTTAAACTGTGCTCGAAAACTTTACGTTACTTCAATTTAAATAATGAGCTACTCAAAATAAACAAATCTATTTTGCTAACCATGATCGAGTCAGTTTTATGTTACGCATACAATTTATTGTAAATAATTAATCATATTCACTTGGGTAGTTATTTTGTCACATAAGCAATATAAATTACAAAAATGAAAGAATGTAAGAAATTAAAAATTAAAATAGAGCTTGAAGGTTAAATAAAAAAAAATTTGATTTCAAATTAAACTTTAAGTTAAATACAATCACCTATTTCTCACGTAGAGTTATCTTCATGTTATTATAGAAATAAAGAATTTGTCTGTTGTTTTAGTAGTTGATTAATTTGAACACAATTATAAACTTTAGTTGAATCTTTGATTATATAGTATGTCCCTGGATTGAGCTTACAAGAGGAACAACTTTATATTGATTTTAGGGTAAAATGTCACCTGCTTGTTTAAAGACCTCCAATAATGGTAATGTAATTTCGATGTTACCACAGTAATAGTGAAGAAAGTGTAAAAAATGCATTGTTTTAGAATAAAAAACGACTAAATGTAAGTTCCAAACTTACTCAAAAATCAGGTTGCTGTGTTTGAACTGCACCCATAAAAAAAGACTAATACGATTTCTTAGTAATTTAAAAAACATTATTTTTCAATGAAAAATACCTTGAGTTTCAAATTTTTTAAAAAATCGTGTTGGCTTTTCTTTGCAGGTGCAGTTTAACAGGGCTTTCACCCTGCGCCTGCTTACTGCACTGCCTAGTATTAGTAGATTAGTTATTTGGTCTAATAGCTGCTAAGTGCTTGTATGTATCCTCTGGCCTGTATATACTTCTGTTTGCATTAATAGATACTATTTGGGTTCCATTTTGTATTTTATTTGTACCATAAGCTCTGCAGTTCTTTATTTCAGCTGTTTTACCCCTGGATTTCCAGATCTTCAACATAGCTGCCTTTGAGCATTCGTGTGAGTACCCCAAGGATGAGGCAGGGGAGTAACCAACCCCTCTCACCAAATCTAAATAAGCACACCATGACGGTTGCTATGCAGTGTTTGGAACCAATGCAACATCAAAACTTAACAACTGTGTTTCTATAGCCTGTGTTTGCTGCTCTTTTCAAATCTGTGTACAGAATCATTTTGAAAAAAAAATTCATTTTATCTTAAAAAACAGTTTTATTTAATTATTTTAAAGTTAATATCTCTTCTTCATAATCGTGGGTTTCCCTTTTTCTGGAGAGTTCACTCTGGACTTGATTACTATATTAAATATATTTTTAAAAATTGATTTACAGGTTTAGAATAGGCTGCGAATAGCATGAGATTAAAATTGATTTTAAAATCATAGTATTTATGTCTTTACCATTTTCTTAATTTATTTAATTGTTTTCCTATGATATTCTGTTAAAGGCAAGATTAAACAATAATTAATTACAAACGATTACTTTCTTCCAGTTTTCATACTTCAAAATACATGTAAAGACATTAAAAAGAAATAACAATATGTATGTGTTAAGTTAACTAACAAATTTATTTATTTTAAAAGCGGTAGAAACTATTCGAATTCTGGGCTTTCCGAAAGCTCCGGGATGCTAGCACCTCATATTGCGAATTTATCAAAAACAATTATGCCATCTGAGAGGTCACAAAATGGTCATAAAAGGTCAATTTGTCCTATTAATTGGTCAGCGATAGGGAATTTTTTATTAATTATTAAAGTTTTTCAAGGTCATTAAAAAATATTAGCACCTCATCTCGATTAAAATAGAAAATGAAAGACCACATTCAATCGGAAATGAAATGCCGATAATTGGTCAGCTAAAATAAACAATTGGTCAGGCCATTTTTATTGAAATAATAATTAATAAAGTTTTAATAACGGTAGCGCGCACGCGTAGAGCATTATGTACACGAACAGGGTAGCATGCGTATTAGTTACAGAATCTGCATGGCGATGTTTGTTTCCCTAATAAAAAAATTACCGAGACCTTCTCTCCTTTATGTGATCCTAATGAGAGATTTCAGATTTTGTGTTCTCGAAATCGTCGCACTCCAGGTTTATTAAGAGAACTTGAAATCTACATACATCGGACTGTAATTTACACTAAAATATATTCACTAAGCTTGGGGTCACGACAAATTGCTAACAAATTTTGTCTTTTTGTTTCTTATTAAGATGAGATAAAGCAATAATCACTTTGTTTAAATCTTAATCAAGACTTTTTCTAAATAAGAGGCAAATATAGTTTTATAGATATATTTATTTGCCTATTATTAATGTAACAGATCCAAATTTTTGAAAGGACTTTTTTTAATTTATTTTGTATACACGATTTTATTTATTTATATAATTTATTATTTAAAAGGTTTACCGTTTTCTAACATTATCTTCAAGCAACCTCGTTTGTATTTCGTGGAAATGTAGATATTTGTCATAATTACATTTTAATGAACTATAGACAGGATTATTTTAAAATATGTCTGAAGATCGTACCCTGTTATAGAACAAACTACAAAAAGTAACAATATTATAAAATCTAAACCCTCAGTTTACTATTTCTGGAAGACATCACAAATTTGGCTGAAAAGACTGACCTATAATAACTAACGTTCGCTGCTGCTCCCCAGTAGGAAAAAATGATGTAAAGTAACTAATAATTATAGGAATTTTATATTAGTCACCATAAGTATCTAATATAATTTCATACAATCATGTTCGCTCTTGTATTTGGTCAAAAGATTTTCTAAAGTTGGAAAGGATTCCCCTATCCAAGAAGAAGGATACAAAAAAAATGCAAAGAGCATCACACAATAAGTTTGACCAGAAATGCAGCAATAATACTGTTAAGGTGCTAAAGAAAAGAAATGGGCACAAGAGATACTTTGCCAACGATGTTTTCTGTTTTGCATTGAAGTAATAGTTGAAGTTGCCTGCTGCCATTGGGCAGGCCATCACTGATGAATCACCCCTTATAGGCCAAACACCTTAAAGCTTTTTAAATATGACACCCGCTTGACTTCGATGTGCAGAATTTTAATAGGATTGCAAGCCTTTTTCCTGAACAGCTTTTGTTGAGTCTTTTCTTGGTGATGGCAAGTTTACTACAGAATTATTCATTATTAAATTTGATATTTTGCTTTAATACTTTAAAACAGATTTCGACAAATTAGGAAAAACATAACTATTGATGTATAACTAAATGTTTATACTAAGAAGTTTGTTACAATAATTATGCTTACAGTTACATTATATCTTAAAAGTAACTAGAATAGAACTTGCACATGATACTCAATAAATTCAACATTTAACATTCATATATCATTTACAAAAATTTCATTTTTACATTAACAATAAAGACCAACATATCAAAAAAAAGATACATAAAAACACTATTAATAAGCAAACTAAGAAAAATGCCATATATTTTAAGTCGATATATTTTAAAATAATCAATAAAATGAATAATCACAGCTTACAAGTAAACTTTATTACTTAACGCTGTTTTAGTAGCAGCAAACTTATATAATGATTGTAATCAGAACATATTTGCATGCTTGAATTGTAAATCAAAATTACACACAAAATAACATACTACAAAATAATACGTGGACTATAAAGAAATGATGCTTACCATAATCAAACGTTTATTTAATTATTTTGAATTCACGTAGGGTCATAGTTATCACCAGCATAGATAGTATATGCCAATGACAAACGCAGTACAACAGTAAAACAGATTATAGCACACGGAGCAGTGAATGACAGATACAACAAGAACAATAACAAATAAGTAAATAACTTTTTAAAAAGTAATCATGATACAATAAAATACTAATAATAAAATAAGGTAATCATAATTGGTACAAAACATACCCGATCATTCACAAGCATAATTAGAAAAAGTGGAAAACAGAGGTGAAGCATGTGCATAATCAATTGCTCACAGGCTTGCCATCATGCCTTTACCCCTGCACACCGACTTAAAGAATCATAATTGCAAGTAATAATATTTCCAACATCTACCTATAATATTATAACAAATTAAATAAGGTAATGTATACTAAACAGCAAGTTTGATGCTGTAAAGTTTTTAATGAAAACAAGAGTAAAAGAAGTGTGATGGCGGTACAAGTTAGGTGATGTATAAATAAATATAAAAAATATAAGATAATTACCATCAACAAATTGAGTATCCTAAATGAGAGGGGAGTATCAACAAACAGCTCATTTTTTAATTTATAAATTTACCTTAATGTATATTTTTTACTGCATTACATAACATATAGCTGTAAAATACAAATAATTCATTCGTGATTCTTTTTTGTTGCTTGCAGTATAAATTACGAATATTTTATCTAAAAAGTTTATGTTCATAGACCCTTTTAATATTATAGACCCTTGATATACTGAAGTTTGTGTCATTTAAATATGTTTCACAATATTTTATTTTTTTAATTTATTAAAGGCTAGAAGTTGAAGTGGGTCATTATTGAGTATGTATGTAATAAAACAGAATAACAATTACAGTATGCAAAATAAATAGATCTACTTTATCACAAAATAGAGAAGAAATATTTATTTCGCATACATCTTTTACAGCTAAACTTAATTTAATTTTTATGCCAAATGCCGTTACAAACTCGGGATATAAACTAAAATTACTTCAGCAGCTTTCTCAAAAACTGACAAAAAGTTTACAGAAGGTTGTAGTAATAAAGAATGTTTGTATTTTGCACTGTATGAAATAAACTATTGATAAATGAACAATAAAATAAAAATTAAAAAAAGAACATTCTAAATAATTTTATCATCATCTTCAAATGGAATACTAAGACTTTGCAACAAACAATAAGAAATTTAGTTACCAAATTTGCAATATAAATCTGTACCGGTTTACAATCTAGACAATAATATACTAGAATGTGAGAAATTTACTTGGTGAATATGACATCTGTGTCCTCCTTTAAAGTGCCTAAGAAAAATAAAAACTTGTATAAGTATAAATTGTCACAAAATATACGCACTGATGAGTTTACCTGCTTGCTCTTCAAAAAACATATCTTGTCTTCTTTGTGGTGGACCAGCATAAGTTCTTTAGGGAGTTGCTACCTTCAATACCTCCATTTCCACCTCAATGGAAGGCTTATCTTCTAATGGCCACTTTGCTGGTAATTCTGTAAATGCAAATCAAACTTGATTTTTTATTTTATATGCAATAGGGGAACTGTCCTAAAATGACACTATAAGGAAAAATTCGTGTACATAAGGCCGTACGCGTGCGCGCTACCATTATTAAAACTTTATTAATTATTATTTCAATAAAAATGGCCTGACCAATTGTTTATTTTAGCTGACCAATTATCGGCATTTCATTTCCGATTGAATGTGGTCTTTCATTTTCTATCTTAATCGAGATGAGGTGCTAACATTTTTCAATGACCTTGAAAAACTTTAATAATTAATAAAAAATTCCCTATCGCTGACCAATTGATAGGACAAATTGACCTTTTATGACCATTTTGTGATCTTTCAGATGGCTTAATTGTTTTTGATAAATTCGCAATATGAGGTGCTAGCATCCCAGAGCTGGAAATTGTCGCAGTTTAGATTATTATTTATGGCAAATTAGTAGCAAATCTTGTCCTCTTGTATCTTACTGAGATGAGATAAAGCAATATCACTTTATTTAAATTTCAATCAAGATTTTTTCCAAATAATAGAGAGGCAAATATTGTTTTATATATGTATTTGTCTGTTTATTGCAAGAACATAAAAACTAATATAACTAATCCAAGTGGGAAATACTCATTTTTAAAAGAGCCTTTTTAAATGTATGTTGTTTACGTGATTTTATTTATTTATGCAATTTGTTTAAAAGTTGTATCATTTTCTAACATTATCTTCAAGCAATCCCTTTTGTATTTCGTGGAAACGTAGATATTTGTCAAAATTAGATTTTTATGAAACACAGACAGGATTATTTTAAAATACGCCAGAAGATTGTACTATGTTATAGAACAAACTACAAAAAATAACAATATTACAAGAGCTAAACATTCGGTTCACTATTTTTGAAAAACATCACAACCGTGGTTGAAAAGATATACCTGTAATATCATTCGCTGCTGCTCCTCAGTAGGAAAAAGATAAAATATAAAATAATGTCAAGTAAGTAATAAATATAGAAATTTTACATTTAATTTACATCCATCGTTTTGCTATTCCATTTAGTCGAGATTAGGATCAGCCAATAGGGGAGTCGTAGTTTGGCGGCTTTTCATTAAATCTGAAAGAGGAGGGGCGCAAAGGGTAGTTAACATTGGAAAGAGTAAGAGTTGGGTAAGTGGAGCATAATGTTCTTCGACTATTCTATGCACACGGAGCAATTGGGCCTTATGGGCAGGACCAGCAATCTGGGACCAGGGCCGCTGGCACGTAGAGTCACCAAAGAGTGTTCCTCTCCAGGCAGGTTTAGATTTGGGCCCATAGGCGTTCATAGGAAGGATTGGGGTGGGTATTTTGCAAAGATATCAAAACGGCATTCAGTACCACAGAAAAGAGGTAAACGAGTGAGAGTGGACAAATAAATGCACACTTTTGGTTAGAGAGAGAAAGCAGCGCATAGCGATTAAATAAGTAGGCCAACTCTTCGCAAAACCCTTTGTTTTGTGTTCAAAGGCCGACTGGTGGACCTTCAAGTAAGAGCTGGTTCTTGTACTAAAATAGCTATCTTAAATGTTTATATTTAAATAAATTGGTTGTGTTTTTCATATTACTTAGTAATTTATAAAAAAAATGATTTTGTTACATATTTATTTCTTATTTACATGTATTATGTACAATTATTGTTTTTTCTCAACAATTACGTTAATATTATTTCTCCTGCAACATTACATTATGATACAAACTTACTGACTAAATTACATTTACAGGTTGAAAATATTTCATGTTTCTAAACTAATTACTAAATAATCAAGGAATGACTGACTCGAACCATTACACAATTTTTTGAATCTTCCTTTCAAGTGAGTTATTTATCGATTACAAAATTTTTTATATATTTTGTCTATTAAATTGTGTTGTTCATATCTCCTTTAACAATTCATTTGTTATTTATTAATTTATACTTGACTTACATATATGACTGCCTGGGATTTATCTATACATAAATTTGTACATGATGAAGGAAACAAATTACTACTTTGTTAAAGCAGTCGGAACTAAGTCAAGTATAATTTAACCTAAACTATCTACCCCATGTACATAATAAATTAAATTGCATCAAATCAATTTATAATATTTATACATGTTTCCAAATAATAATCTTTCTACATGTTTTTTCACCACTAGATGCAACAAATTTGAAACTCTTATTTATAAACTTTAACTTGTAATAAATCTTCATCTGTGTATACAATCTAAGGAGATATTCACGAGGAAAATTTGGACAAGGGTGATTTAAGCCAATAGTTTGAAATACTTGTAGCAAATTATAAACAATGTGTGTTTGTAGTACTACTTTCTGAAAATTATCCTGAAAGATTTTTTCTAAAGATGAGACAAAATGCCCATTGGGTATATGCAAACTACCAAATAGAGACTGTGACAAGGTCTTGTAAGCTTTCAAGTGACAAAAGATTGTGGTATCATCCAAACTGCAGTAACTTGTTGCATATGCAGTACATGTATCGCAAGTACAAATTGCTAGGCATTGTTTTATTAAATAACCTCAAATATACCTTATCAAATTAGCTTCAATATCAATATATCTATAATCTGTTACAATTCTTGGAATGCTGTCTGCTGTAGTTTGAGTTGGACATTGAACATCAGGCTTAAAAGGGTCGGTTTTTGAAAAATTCTCAAACAGTGTTAAAACTTAATCAAAATCATCACTGCAGTTTTCACTATCTGAATTATTCAACAATTTAAGTGAAAATAACTTTTTAAAAGATCTAAATTGTATTGGAGTAGGATTGATGCAACAACCACTTTGCCGTCTTGTTGTACCAAAATAATTTTCTAATGCATTTTGGTTGATATGTCTGGTTAATAAAAATTGAAACCCAGAACGTGATAGTTCTGTCCAAACACCCATTAAACTTCTAATACTAATTTGCCAACCCTTGATAAATCTCACTTTTTTGTGTAACGTTTTTATCACTTCTATCAATGATTGTGACATTTTTTAAATAATCTAAAACAATATTTAAAAATTCAACTTAATAATCATTTTTATCTATATTGTATATCTTTTCTATAAATTGTCATGAGGCTACTTCTTCATTAAATTTGAAATTATAAAAATAAAGATTATTTCTAGTGGCTTTAATCAAATGTGGCGGATCAAAAAAGAAATAGATTTTATTATCGTCCATCACAAAGTTAGGCTTTTCTGGGGATATACCCAGCATAGTACTCAGTACCCATATCTGCTACAACTGCTCTAACTTTGAGACCAATATGTAGTAAATATCAATTAAAATATTTTGCAGGTTATCTGAGGTGCATGTGTTATGTGCAAAGTAATATGCAAGTGGTTGATTTCAGTTATTATAGAAACTGCTTATCATTATAGTCAATACATTTAATGCCCGATTAAACAGTTTCCCTTTTCCTAAGTCCTCAAAGCCTAAACTTTGTCATCTTTCAAGTTCTAGAAAAGATACACTGTAAACCCACCGTAACCTTAGAAAATGTTCACTCTGCGCACATGATAACATCAAAAACTTGCCCTGCAGTCGCTGCAATCAGTAAATAATTTCCATTTATTTTATTCAGTTTTCTAGTTGTTGTTCTTGTAAATAATAATCTCTCAGCATTTAGTTTAATTTGAATATTATTTAATTAACTGTATTGTATTATTCTCAGCATTTCACATGTGAATAAAATTCCTTTCAGTTATACTTGTTGCACATATTGTACTTAGATGACGAAGCTGACAGAAAGTCTACGAATAGGTACGATTGCAACCACAACCAAATGTGCATGCACGAATTTTCTAAAGTTACAGTGGTTGTACAGTATATGAATATTCATTTAATGAAAAGTTTAAAAAAACTACCTAGAAATCTATAACACTTTGGACTTAAGAAATACACTTTTAAACGAAAATGTTTAAATTCATTGCAATATCTTCTGTCCTGCCTTTCTTTTTCAAAAAAAGAATATGAAAGCTGAAACATGTCTTGGAATGTGAGACTCAATAAAAAAACTCAAAGCCTGCAACTGCAGTGGTTGATTAGCAATCTCCAACTGTTTCCTCAATAACACAATTTGATTTTGTAACAAGCAAATTTTGAGCCATATGCTTTTTTTCTGGGTGTCCTCTCACTCAACGACTTTGCAGTTTGAATAGTCTGAGATGGTGATGGAGACACACTAGGCGTCATGGCAAGACCAAGAGGTTCTGTGGTAGATGACAGTGGTAAATGTACGTCTGGAATAAACATGAAATTTGTAAGAAAACATTAACAGAGTCCATGCAAGCATGATTTCCTTTAGTTTATGTAAATTCCAACATAATTAGTAAATACTATTATTAAAGAGTTTATTAGATATGCATACCTATAGAAGCAGCTGACTTAAATCTTGTTCTGCTGCTTCTTGCTGCGTTATACTAGGTATAGCATTGGGAGCTAGACAAGTTTTATTTTTCCCTTTAATTAATTCGTCCTCAAAATGTGACCAGCAGCAATTTTATAACTGCTTTGAATTAACACATCGAGATTATCTCTGTATACGTCAAATACCCCGTAAATACCGTGCCCAGTCCTCACATCTAAAACATTTATTATGTGATATCATAGTTAATCGGAAGTTATTGTTGGGAAATTTCAAAAAATGCATATTAAACGTTTCATTATTTGCACGACACAAACACTCTTAAACGGCATGTTGTAGATTAAATAAATATTTGTATTTTTTATGGTTAAAAAAAATTCATCAGAGTAGTGAACTCAGCTCGCTCGGCGTTCGATCGTTGTGACACCTATTATAGAAACGAGGTACCATTCACCAGCCTGCGGTTTGTTTACGAGCTAGTTCCCTGCTCTCTGTAAGAGTTCTACAAACCGTCATGCACTGCCATCTATTAAGGGATAGCCAACTCTACCAATTATTTTTTACTGAAATCTGCATAGCAATGTTTGTTTTCGTTTCGCTGCCTTTTAATTGCTGCAACCTTCTTTCATTTATGTGATTCTAATAACAGATTTAAGATTTCGTTGGATATTTTCGCAGTTGAAATTTATTATTAGTTTGTTTGTAAGAGATATAGGACTAAATTTTACATTGAAAAAGTATTCACTAATTTATCATGAGTTGATGGCAAATTGGTAGCAAATCTTGTCCTCTTGTATTAAAATGAAATACAGCAATATGACCACTTTATTTAAATTTTAATCAAGACTTTTTCTAGATAAGAGGCGAATACCGTTTTATATATTTGTCTATTTATTGCAAGAACATGAATTAACATAACGAACGCATCCAAGTGGGAAATTTTTTAGTCTTTTTTAATGTTTGTGTGATTTTATTTATTTATATAATTTACTTATAAGGTGTACCATTTTCTAACATTATCTTCAAGCAACCCCTTTTGTATTTCGTGGAAAATATTTTTCAAAATTACATTTTTATGAAATACAGGCGGGATTAAAATATGTCGGAAGGTTGTACTGTGTTATAGAACAAACTACAAAAAACAACAATATTATAAAAACTAAACACTCGGTTTACTATTTCTGGAAGACATCACAACCTTAGCTGAAAAGATTACCTCTAATAACGTTGGCTACTGCTCCCCAGTAGAAAAAAAGATAAAATATAAAATAATGTGAAGTAAGTAATAATTATAGGAGTTTTACATTATATATTACTCACCATAAGTATTTAATATAATTTACATTCAATCATGTTTGCTCTCGCATTTGGCCAAAAGATTTTCTGCAGTCGAAAATGATTCCCCTACCCAAGAAGGATATAAAGAAATGCAAAGAATATTGCACGATAGGAGAACGTAGTAGAAGAGTAGTATGAATTTAGAAAGGTATCTTGAGAAGGGAAGAAGATTGAGCATTTGTTTTGTTGATTTCGAAAAGGCTTTCGACTGCGTGCACTGGGAAAAGCTGACGAGGATATTAAGGAGATCCAAGTACCCCCCTAGTATAAAGAATGTCTATTAGAAAATAATACTTAGGGATTCTTCTATTATGCATTTGAAAATTAATTTTCAAATTAATTGAGAAAATTTTTATCAAAATTTCCGAAAAAGTCACTCATTAAATAATTATTAACATTTAATTGACTAATAAAAAATATAGCACTCTGAATTACCGGTATATGCTTGACAACACCGCGAGAGTTGGCTTTGGTACTGAAAAAGCTGAGATTTGTCAGGTAATTTTATCACATTCCTATTAAAAACTAAAATAAAATGTATTTATGTTCTTTTTTAGATTAGTGCAAAACACAAAGATGCGGTATTTAATGCCTACTCACTTCCACTAAAAAAAAATGTCACAAGAAGCTGAAAATGTTACTGGTCTTAAGATTATCAGAGGTGAAATGTTTTCTGGCAACGAGAAGTTATCGACTACTCCTATTAAAACTGTTTTTGAAAACTTTTTAATATATTTAAAATCGTTTAATAGTCCTATTATTTTGATAGCACATAACGGCTTCAGGTAAATATTGTTGTTATAATTTGTCTTCAAATATCGTTATAAATTTTAGTAATCTTTTTTTTTGTAATTTATAATTCAATAATTACGTGTTTTCTAGGTTTGACTTTCCAATAATATTGAGATATTTATTTCAATACAAAATGATGGAACAATTTAAAAAAACGGTTGTTGGTTTTGCTGATACTTTGACAATTTTTAAAAACTTCTTAACAAAACGACAAGAAGAAAAACAATCATTCAAAGTAGAAGATTTAGCTCGAGATTTTTTAGGACCTGAATTTACCGAAGCGCAAGATATTAAAATTTTATCAACATTAATTGATAAAATTAATGTTCCTAACGATAAAATTATATCTATGGCGAAAAGCACGCCTTTCATTTTGGCGGATAGAGCGTTGAAGAAGTACTTTAAAGGAGCTGTAACGTCGGTTATTGCATCTAAAATTGCTCTGGGTCGAATAAATTTGACAACTTTAAAAAAAGCATTTCAACTCGGCGGTTATGATAGTGTAAAAATGTTGCTAGCAGAAAACATAAATAATAAACCACGTGTTACAAAAAATGAAAAAACAATCAAGGCAATTGTTGATAGACTTGGTGAGCGCGAAAAAAAAAAATAAAAATTTTGTTCTAATTTTTAATTATATCCGTGAAAATTTGTATTATTAATTATTACTTAATTTTTAAGTTGTGCACAGATGTATATTTTTTATAAATAAATTTATTATTTTATTTCCATAATCTTGTTAATTAAATTATATTCCTTACTTATCGATTAAATAAATGCCAGTTTTTAATTGTGAGTATCTTTGTATTTTTAATTTGCTTTAATTGAAAAAAATCTTGTTTACTGTCTAACTAAAATGACAGATAATATAGTGTTTAAAAAACCGCGGTTACTTATGCGCCGGCTTACTGCGAAAGCGGTGTTGCCAAGTCAAACACAAGACTTCAAAAAACGGAAGTTCCTTATAATTTTTCATAAAAAATATCAAATATCTCCGTAATATGTCCGGAAATCTCCTTTTTTTTATTGTTTTAACCGAAAGCTTATTATTTTTTCAATCAAATTCAATAAAGATAAAATTTTTTTAAAATCGTTAATTGCATTAAATTCTTAATCAAATACACGGTTGGTGGACTCTCCATTTACCTACATGTAAAAATTACCATTTTCAAAACTAATTATTTTATAAAATATCCCGGAAACCTACTGTTTTTAAATTTTTTTATTAATTATTAGACTATCTAGATTTAGTTGACAAATTTTTAAGAAGTTTTAAAAACCTGACTACTTCGCGTGGATCTCCTTAAAAGAAAAAGGAGTAGATTGGAGAGAACGAAGGCTCATAGCAAGTTTGTATTTAAATCAAGAAGAGGTCATCAGGTTGCGAGACAAAAGAACGAGTTGCTTCAACATTGGAAGAGGAGTAAGATAAGAATGCTCATTGTCACCCACGCTTTTTAACATTACATGTAGAATATATGTTTGAGCATTGCTGGAAAAAGAAGTGAAAGTGGGAGGAAGTATAGTAAGTATAAGGTTTGCGGACGACATGATATTGCTTGCCGAAACCATGAAAGCTGGAAAGCATGCTCAAACATCTACATGATATGACGAATGAGTTCGGGCTGAGGATAAAAGTAAAGAAAATGAAGGTAATGAAGACTTAAGGGGAAAAAATATGATGGTGAAGACGCTCGGAGAAAGAATTGAACGACATCTTTAGATCTCACGAAGAAGCACTATGCATTTAGCCAAGGCACTTTTATAGGAATTCTCTTATTCTAAGTGGAGAATTTAAAAATAGAATTATTATAGACACTGCCGGAGACTATCAAAATTGAATTTGAAAAGTGGACAAGTCAAGGTGGGTAGCTGCTGATTCCATAAATTCTAATAATTGGGTACCTATTACATGTTTTTTGTGATTCTAGTAAGTCAGCATACGCAACTGTTATTTTTTTAAGATATTTATTCAATGATAATAAATATGTCGTTCGGTTTGTGCAAGCTAAATCAAAAGTTTGTGCTCTCAAGCCAGCATCAATACCCAGGTTAGAATTGATGCCTTGTTTGATTGGTATTAGATTGGCTAAGACAGTAAAAAATGTTTTACCAGTCACTAATTTAAAGTGTGTCTATTGGAGTGATTCAACTACCGCGTTAGCGTGGATAAAAAGAAACCAGAATTGGTTCGCATTTGTACAAAACAGAGTCAATGAAATTTTAAAGTCTAGTTCGCCTGCTAATTGGAACTACATACCAAGTAGTGAAAACGCAGCCGACCTACCTTCCCGCGGATGTACCCCCGAGAAACTGTTAGAGTCACGGTAGTAGGAGGGGTCGAGATTTTTGGCAGATTCAACTTGGCCCTAAATTAAAATTAAAAAGGACTCCAGCAACACTGGTTGTTAGTAGTAAAATTAGTAACTGGCCAGAAGACTTATGCAAACGGGGAGTAAATTACTCTGAAGTATTGAGGGCAGTGTTTTGGATTAAGCAATTTGTTTGCAATGCCCGCGATGGCAAGGTTACAGGCCCACTGACAGTCGGGGAAATCAATGAGGCTGAAATCTCTATAATAAACTTGATTCAGAAAGATAGTTTTCTGGACCAAGGAGAGAATAAAATACGAAAGATTGCTGATGACAAGGGTACTATTCGGGTTTTAACCAAAATTTCTTGCAGAGATGATTCGTATGATTTTAAGTAGCCAATATTATTACCTTCTAAACATTTTTTGGTTGATTCCTTGGTTAGGGAAAGTCATGAAACTAATTTTCATGCTGGGACTCATATATTAATGAACAAACTTCGGAAACGGTTTTGGATATTAAAAAGTAGAAAAACTATTAAAGCAATTCGCGATAAATGTGTTAGATGTAGAAGGTACGAGGCTAAGGGGTTTTTAACTGATGCTGTTTCGCTACCCATAGACCGGGTGGACGAGTGTTCCAAATCGTTGGAATCGATGTAGGGTCCGCTCTATTTGAAAGACAGTAGCAAATGTTGATTTGTTGTGTTCACTTGCTCCGTGTACCGCGCGATTCATATTGAGCTTGTGATTAATTTGAGTACTGAAGCGTTTTTAGGAGCATTTCGTCGGTTTATTGCCGGCAGAGGGCGCCCGGCTATTATTTATTCTGATAATGGAACTAATTTTTTGGGAAACGAAAATGAATTTCGTGCTTTCGATTGAAATCATATTTCATCAGTGCACGCCACTCAGCGTATTCAATGGAAATTCATCTCCCCCACTGCAGCATGGTGGGGAGGATGGTGGGAGCGAATGATCCAATCAATAAAGAAATTACTAGTTCGAGTATTGGATCCTTGCTGTATTACGAAGAGTTACTGACTGTCCTTTAGTTGTGGAGGCGACAGTTAACGATCGCCCTCTCACGTACGTGTCAGAAAACATTGACGATTTAAAGCCTTTATTTTCCTCCATGTTTTTACAAGATATCGGTAGTAGTGGCATAATAGACATAGATAAAGTAGATACGTCCGCTTTCGATAAAAGGCAGAGATATCAAGCTCGGCTTAAAGCCGACTTTCGAAGTAGGTTTTGAAAAGAGTATTTAAGTTTACTAGTTCAGCGGGCAAACGAAGGGGTAGTACTTAAGCCGAAGTTGGGTGATATTGTTATTTTAGGTAACGATAATAGTAAAAGGGGGAGTTGGCCACTTGCACGAATAATTGAAATGTATCCCGGGTTCGATGAGGTGGTTAGGGTGGTTTGTTTACGCACGGCATCTAGGGAGTTAGTCAGGCCAGTTCAGTAAAGTCCTGAAAAAATTTTATTGTCGTTAACTAGATAACGCAATCTACAGCGACGAACAACGAGATTCATTCTGTCTATTGCCATAATACATAGCTAACCATATGGATTACTCCTGTCACGGGCCCTATCTAAGTAGAGCCTAACCTGCGGCCGCCAACAGCAATTCCACGGAATTCACCGCCATCCATGCCGACGAACAACATCTTAGCTGACACGCCACGACCGCTGACTACAACAAAGTGATAACCGTCCACCATCACGTCACGCTCCCCACCACGATCACAGGATGCCGCGCCGCCACTTTCAGCTGTTTATTATCAAGTCTGCCCACTCCATACAGAAAAGAGGGTGGTACACCAAAATCCAGTAACAGAGGATCAAAAGGAGCCTCCCGACAGAATGGCAAGAAATAAAACATTGATCAACGGCAACAACTTCATTATAGACCTCCAGGAACGCAAATGAAATCGATCTTTTTTGCCATTCTTGGTCTTGATCTTCAGCTGTCGTGCCTAATTTCTAATTGCACGTGGTTGCATCGAAAATTGTGGAACCGGCAAAGGAGAAGGGCAAAGTATCTATAATGTGATGTCATTGAAGAATCGATCTATAGCTATATATCCTAACAATTCTCATTTACTAGAAGATAAACCGATATAAAATAACCACTGTTTAAGCACTGTCAGCACGAATATCAGGATCTAGACTGGGCATAGTATACGTTGATGACAAAAACTACTTTAGTACGTTCTGCATACACAAGATACTTCATAAAGGAATTGCACATATTTGGTGAAGAAAGTACTCATTGACCTACTTTGAAACAAAAGGATTAGAATACGAGACTCCTTACAAGAAAATTAACTAAAATCTTGAGAACAAGCCTAAACTATTTGATCAACAACTAAAGATACCATAATCAGATTGATTTACATGTCTTAAGGCTAGTTGTTTTATTGATTTTCATTATTAATAGAAATGTTACTCTATAGCAGGACCAAACACTCATAGAAAGGTACTATCAATAGATAGCATCTTTGACTTGCAATCTGCAAAAAATGATTTCTCTGTCGGACTCAGATGAACTTGAAGAAACAGCAGCTAACTTTTTTCAATCGTTCGCTTAAACGTTTTTGTTTCTCAGTTTCTTGTTTTTATTTTTCAGCTGCTTTATTTTCCTTAAACTTTTTGTGAGGGGTGGAAGTCAGCAACACAACAGAACTTAAGCAAGAACAAGTACATTGGACGTCATCTGCATGCCGATATCAGGTGAGTTTGAAGGGGAGTTTCTGGGCGAAAAAATTTCTTCGGGCGCAACAGACGCTCATCCGCTTGAGGAAATTGTAACTGCCTTTAGTCATTTTAATCTCCTCCCTCATCTTTCTCTTGAAGATCTTGATCAGTAACCTGAGAGGGAAGAAAGTCGGCATCCGTGAAAACATTGTGGTCAAATGGGAATATCCCAGCAACTTGATTGAATTTCGTATATGTAGTAGCTTCAAGACTAGTATGGGAGATGTGATTGTTAAGTGTCAACAAGATTGGGTTGTTTTCACTTGGACTGGTGTGTTTTTTAAAATGTTTTAGCCAATCGATGAATGTTGGAGTGTTTATATAGCCCTTGTCGATGACGGCCATGTCGCATCCAACTGAACCATCTTTTCTGAGAAGACGATTAAATCCCTTTCGTGCAAGAATGAAGAAAGAGGGTATCTAGTGACCTGCAGCACTCATAGCACACACCAACTTTACAATTTGATTCTGTTCTGCGGCCACAGTTTTTGAGACTTCTCCTTTTGTCCTGTAGGCGCTACGGATTTGGGCAGCTAGGTAGGGACAGTTTGAATATCCATATTATAGATCCACCCTAGGGTCAACACACATCTCTTGAGTTGTTACGTGCCAAAATAAACTTTAAGACACAGGCTTATAATCAGCGACTAGAAGGCACGAAGAACTAAGTTCGCTGATACCCAGACTAACAGACAGTCAAAGACGGCTAGGTTCGAAATGCCTACTTATTACTGAAATAGCTCAAAATCGGTATTATTAGAAGGCGCCACTATGGATTCAGCCAGATCACAAGATTCAAAAGGACCATAGTCCCTCTTAAATCAGCAACAGCTTTACAAATACTTAGATTTTCTGAAACAAAAGCTTACTCAAGGCGTTATACCGCCTTGTACAAAAATATTTTCAATTCACTCTGTCTAAATGTTTCGTCAATTAAATTTGGAATATTCAAATTGAATCATCAAATGGTTTTCTTTGGATCACTCAGTATATCAAGGTTTTTGAATCGCCCGGTATATTCTTTATTAATGAAATTTAATATAACTGCATCAAATTAGTGAAATACTTGGGTGACTTCGATCTTTTCACTCAAACCAGTGCATACAATTACAATAATAAAACTATCTATCAAGCTACAAATCTATTAAAAAAATGAATCAAAACAAGAAATAAAGATTACATAATATAAAACAAGAAAAAAAAATACAAATAAAACAAACAAACAGTTGATTATACAAAAACAAAGTCTTTATAGAATAAACGTCACAATCGTATTAGATCTACGACGCAGAATTCTGGTCAATGACGCTCGAGAGGATTCCCAGAAACGCCAAATGCGTGGGCGCCCGCTCGGCGCCGTTCAAACAGCTTACGGCTGCACTTAATGTATATATATTACTTGTTTCTTTACCCCAAAAGGGTATAAACACTACGGTATTAGTGGATGTACACTAACCTTGCATAGCTGCACGGTCCAAATCTTTGTTCACACGGGTAACTGCGTATCGGTTTACTTGAAACTTGCAGGATGGCTACGTCTATACAGCAATGAGGGACCAAATGACGAATTCTACTGGATTCCGTCCAAGGACGAAAGGAAGGAACAAAAGGATATCGCCTTACTTCCGGGGAATGTGCTTTAAAAGGTAGCCCTTGGAAATCCAGCACTACGCTGATGCACTTTAAAAATACTTCAAAACAAAACGATAAACTTCACGGGCCACCACAGCTAAATTGTGTAGAAAACGTCTCACAAGACTTCCCCCACAGCCGAGTATATCTGCCTTCTCCAAAGCTCTCGAATCAACTGCTCTTTTCGCGTCGACCACACCCTAATCTCAACGCGCAAAAGCAACTTATCCCGTAACTAAATTACGCAGATTACTACTCCGCGAAAACAGCTACTCTCTACAACCCTATTCCTCAATAGAGATCGCCACGCGTCTCGATTTGAATTAATTATTACAGAATAATTACAAATATTAAAAACCTTAACAGAGTGCTGCCTTCAAGTTTTCAAACAATTGGTTTGAGTTGAATCTCATTGAATCCCATCGTCCTCATTGCACTAGTTTTTCGGGGAGTTCTCAACTAAAGTCTGTTTCTCAGCATAAATGCACATGTTAAATCCTTTTCCGCCCTTATAACGTCCCAAGGGCTGTAATGAATCATTACGTCGTTATTCCAAACAACGAAAATGAATTTAATTTACGGGCAAAAAAATGTTGTATGTCTCACGGGAGTAAGTAATATAACAGTCTTGGCGTGATTACGTCTTACGTCTCGACTGGAACAAATTACTTTCCTCCCTTGATACGTAATAGTAATTTATGATCTGACTGGTTACATTGTCATCAGTGAGGATAAATAGTAAAAGTATTACCTACTAAGCGCCTATAAGTCATTATGGGTAATTCAAATCTATGTTTGTTTCTGAATCTTGATCAAAAATTGAAAATAGTGTTCTAGTTCCTCAAAATAATTTTTTAATGGAGAGGAAATTCGAGGATGTAGATGATTGTGCGCAAATAATCATAAAAATTGATACCTACTTTAAATCAAAATAAGAAAAATGAATAAAGAAAATGTAAAATACAAACTTTTAGAGCAGATACTGTAAAAAGATTTGAAACAAGTCTAACTAAGAATTGCCAAAATGATCATGAAGTAATTATAAATATTAATGAAATCTTTGTTTATTAAATAAATACTTGCTTTTAAACATAAAGTTTTAAGATACGGAATTAAGTAATTATATTTCAGAAGAAAAGTTGAAGTAGTTTTATAAGATATTTATCAAAACTCAAGGTTGTTTTCGAAAATTGCAAACATACATTGTGCAACTCTAGCTTTTTACAAATATTTTACATTGAAATATGATTTCTGTCTAATAAAGTTCTTCAATAACGCCGGTTCACACTAGGAATTATATAACCATTAAATTTTCGGCGGTACACATCGTTATTCATGCATACAAATCACTGGACTTCATTATTATAATTCTTTATGTTTTAACGCATTAAATATAAAATAATGAATTGTTCCATCATAATTATAACGAAGTTTTCATAATATTAACGCAACAGTTTTGCATTTTATTGCTTTAAGTTTCTCTATTAACTATCTACTACACATATTTTTTTAATAATAACAATGTTTTTGGGGAAGTGAATTTTTGTAATTTGATTATGTCAGCTTATGTGTAAATTATGATAAATACACATGAAAATATTTCTGGTGGAGGTATAAAAGGCAAATATTCGATTCTTAGGGTATCACAACACGTTCTGATCTCTAATAGCAAGCAAATATAACATAATTTAATATTTACAATGAATTCAATCGTGGTAAGTTACATAATAGGTTACTGATAACAAATATTACTAATAATGATTAATTTTATTAAGGCTATCATCGTCTTGGCTGCTTGCATTGTAGCTGGAGTTTCTGCCTACCCTGGATATGAAGATTATCAAGTAAGTGGACTATTTTAATTCTAGTTTTCTTTCTTTTAATTTTTATTATTTCTAACAGGGTCCAGCCCATTACAGTTTTAATTATGGTGTAAATGATCCTCATACCGGCGACAATAAACAACAACACGAAGTAAGAGACGGACATGTAGTAAAAGGATCTTATTCCCTTGCCGAACCCGACGGTACACACAGAGTTGTTGAATACTCTGCTGGACCTCACAGTGGATTCAACGCCGTTGTTAAACGACTTGGACAAGCTCAACATCCTCAGAACTACCAATATGGAGGTGGCAGTTACAATGGCGGAATTGGAAAACTTGGAGGACTTGGAGGTTATGGAGGACTTGGAGGCTATGGAGGACTTGGAGGCTATGGTGGACTTGGAGGCGCTGGAATTGGAAAACTTGGAGGAGGACTTGGTGGTTATGGACTTGGTGGAGCACAAAGCTACGTTGGACCTACCCACTGGGGTGCCTAAACGATTCATTTCCATTCGGCCTGTGTAAATTTGTACAGTTTTTGTTAACTTATTGTATATAAAAAGAATTAATAAAGGTAGTGGAACTCAATGTAATGTTTGATTGTTAACTATCAAGGTTTGATTTGACATAGATATTTCTCAATACTTCAAGAAATTTATTTTTAACTGTAACAGTAGCTGTAATCAGAACCGTTCCAACGCAACGGCGTGTGCAAGCTGTGCGCAGTAGAAGCGGCAGATTGACAAAAAAAAGTACACTAGGCCAAGTTCTAAAATTAAGATTCTGAAGTTGAGGTTATAAAAAAAATTATTCCAGTAGCCTGACTTTTAATGCCAGTTAGATTTTCGAGATCAATTGCATCCTTGTATGTCTTAAAGGACATTCGCAAAAATGTCTACAATAGTTGAGCGAATGCTTGTATGGTGCGAATATTTATAAAAATTTGAGTGTGATACCTACATTGGTTATCTAGGTAAAGTCTGCACTAGAAGTATGAAGCATTATAGCTGCTGCGGAAGACTGCTATGTAGACATCGCGGTACAGGAAAGCTAACTCAAGAAAGCTGCCTTTCATCCCATCTTTGGTGTCTAATAATGTCTTTTGGAACGCTTAACAACAGACGGTTTTCTTGCTCAGGCATACGCAAACAGTGGGTTAGAGTTAATTACTCAGCGTCGCCTGCGACCGAATGCAAATGGCCTGCAAGATCATAAAAAATGGTGTAATGACAATGGCCTTTTAATCAATCCATGTAAGACTAAAGTAATTCTCTTCATCAACAGAAAAAAAACAGTAGGTTTAAGGAAACCCATATTGTACACTAGATCTCAGAAGATCAAGTACATGTAGGTGACCTTGGAAAGGAGATTAAACTGGAAGCATGTCGACAAGGAGGTAACCAAGTCGACAGCGATACTCTGGCAGCTGTGCCAGGTGGTAGGTAAACTGAGAAATCAATCCTCAGATAGTCTATTGGATCTACAAAGCAATTATTAGACCTAGAGTACTGTATGGTTCAGTGGTCTGGTAGCCTAGTGTAGAGCGTACCAACATCTCTCAAAGACTGTGTCTGTCTGGGTATAACCGGTGCAATGAAGCCTACGGCTGCACTTGAGGTTCTATTGAAGTTACCGGACTTTCCAACTTAGATAAGCAATAAGGCCACGACGCCCAGCTCAAAATGCAAAATGTAAGAGTATAGTTTGGAAAGGGATTTAACGCCGGCTACACCAGCATAGCCCAATTAGTGGAAAAAATGCCTTTGTCCACTTACAGGGTAACACAGGCGAACGATCAGTTAAAGCTGCATAAGAAGTACTCCAACACAATTTCTTGGTTCTCTATAGGGATAGATCACGTATGGATGACAAGCAATTCTCGGGAACAGGCATTTACTGCGAAACCCACATTTTGCTCTGGGAAAGTACACTAACGTTTATTAGGCTGAAGTGTATACCATTCTATCAGTAGCATATAGAGAAGATGTGATCATGACAGAGCAAAAGATATATATATGCTCCGACAGTCAGGCGGCAGTAAAAGCGGTCTGTACAGCCAAGACAAAAAAATATCTTATGCAAGAGTGCGTAGACGCTGTGGAAAAACCTGCCAGAATTAGTTCCGTCTGGGTTCCTGAGCACAGCTGGATCCACAGCAGCGAGAAGACGGTTGAACTCGCCAGACTCGAATACTCTTTCTAAGAATATCAAGGCAACAATCTTATTAGTCCTGAACCCATGGGCTTACAAGACTTAAAGGTAAGATATAGCTAACAGACAGTTGCGGCTATTGCCAGGAAAAAGACTATAAAACCGGTTTTAACTTATCAAAGTTAAACTGGCTAATAGGCAAGAGCTGGAAAACTCTAAGTCTTTTTATTGGGATCCTCAAGGACCACTACACCTTAAGAAGGCACCTGTCTATCATAGGTGTAAAGGAAAAATGTGGGAATGGCAATGAAAAGTCGTTTCACTTTCTGGGAGAATGTGAGGGTTATGAAAGGCTGAGGTTTAAGATCTTTCGGGTATTTACGTCAACAAGGGAGGAGTTGAGCTGACATCCTCACTTTAGTAGAGACGTCAGGTAGGTTTGGCAAGAAAACAGAAGAAATAAGAGTAGATGGCCATAGAGGTTGTTGAGGGAATGGCAAGGAGTTAGTAAAGAAGGGTCTATAAAATCCTTTTTGCTCCTCAACTACTACTGTTACACTGACAATATCGATCACTGCCCAAATAATGTAAAATTTAAGGTATTAGTGTGGTGTACAATTTCAACAGCTGGGATTTCTTGACCGTATATAGGGCGAGTTAAGAATTAAGTGTTAAACAGAGAAAGTTATAATTGTGAATGTCTGATTTCTTTAGCACATGTCATCTTCAGTATAATACAAAGTTTTGGCTCATCTTGGCATCTTGCTAATACGCCATAGGACAGTATCTAAAAACGACAACCTTTCAAAGACTTTTGGGCAATTGTTTTGAAGAAAGTTTATGATAAGAGATGAATAATTGAAAATGAAGAGCAACTGAGGCGTAAAATGTTTTAAAAGTTAAAACTTCTTGCCACCGTCTAAGAGCTGATGGAGGGCGTTAGAAGACTTCGTGTCATTAAAAAGAATGAACCGTTAGCGTCAATTTAAATTAATATTTCTGTATTTACTAGGTATGTTAAATAAAGTTTACAATACCAGAGCATACAACTTGCTGTAGGCGCCACCGTGACTAGGTTCTGCGCCGCGCCGTGGTCAATAAGACAGTTAAAACTTAAATTAAAGATACCACCCTGTTTACCATGCTGATGTTAGGAATCAAATAAGAGGCCTGGACGGACCGAGTCTTCTAGTCGGGTCTTTACGCGGTCCGGGTCGAAACTCGGGTTCGGGTCGAAACTCGGGTTCGGGTCGGGTCGGGTCCCAGTTTAAAGATTTATCGGGTTTTTTGTCGGGCCTACCTACGTCGGGTCAATCGGACCGTTCGGTCTTGTAGGGCCTGTCGAGTTATTGGAGCCCGTCGGACCTCTCGGGTCTGTCAGACTGTATATCAGACTATCGGGCTTTTTGCACTTCTCGTGTCGGACCGCTCGGGAATTTCGGGCCGTCAGGCCTTTTGCTCTCCTCGGCCCTTTCTCGGGCTCGCAGGGCCATGCGGGTCTGTCGGACTTTTTGACCTTTCGAGCTTCTCGGGTCTGTCGGGCCGTTCGGACGTGTCGGACCGTTTTGGGCATCTGGGGCCGTCAGGCTTTTTGGACTTTTCGGTCCTTCGGGCATATCAGGCCGTTTAGATCTTTTGGTCCCGTAGGGCCATACGGGTCTATTGGGCTTTATTGACTTTTCGGCCCTTCTTTAGCCGTTCAGGCCAAAGAAGAATTTATCGGGCTTTTTTCGGGCCATATTAAGTGTTTTCCCAGTCGGACCGAGCCTGGAAATGTCTACCTGTGCAGGACTCTACGTCAAGTACCCTATCGCCAACCATGCTTTGATAGTAAAGAGTAAATTGATTACTTCTGGTTGTTTGATGGAGAGTAAATGTAAATTTTGAAGCAAATTAATTTTATGAAAAAGTTTAAAAAGTAAGAGCAACGAAGCTAGTAGAAGAATGAACAAAAACGTAAGGGGAATGAAATTCGGCAGCAAAATACAAAAAGCAATTATAATTAGTTAAGCTATTAATAATGGTGGAGAGAAAACAGCCCGATCTTTAAAGAAATTAGCTTTTTTAGAGAAATTTACACAAGAAAACTAGCCAAGTTGCCTATTGGCGAAAAGTTTTGTTAGACAAATTTATCTTCTTCTTCTTTCTTTCTTATATGTTGCCATATAAGTAGAATCATACCTGTTTTATCCTATCTAGCCTCTTCTGACGTGGAGGTTCAACATTCTCTCTATCTCTTCGGCGATCTATCTTGGGATCTTGTGCCCGCAGGATTGCATCATTTTGCTCTTTTGACGATGGAGTTTTCTCCACATATCTATTCAATTCTTTTCTTCTTCGCCTAACCCACTTGTTACGTCCTGTATATTACTCAACTGTCGCGATTCCTCGCTTCTTATTTGGTCAAATAGTGTTTTCCTGTGTATGTCTCATATCATCTTTATTTCTGTTGGAATCATTTGGATGGTCCTCGTTGTATCTGCTCTCGTCTCTGCAGTAAGTTAAACGTAAGTTGGACGCATTGCAGTTTTGTATATTCGTGTTTTTCAATCGTCCTGCTATTTGCGAGGCTTTCATCATTTGTTTCTTTACTTCTTCTGGTAAGTCTCCAGTACTGGTTATTTCTGATCCTAGATATGTAAATTTGCTGACTTGCTCTACTATTTTTCCATTCACCTCCAACTTATATCTTATAGGCTCCTTCGCTGTCACCATGCATTTAGTGTTTTTATTCTCATATTGAACTTGTTTGCTTGTTTGTGAAAATTATACAAAAGTCGCTGAAGATTATCTTTATTGTCAAATATTAAGACATTATCGGCATAACATACTATGTGGAAATAGTTATTGCCCTGCCGTTTTGTCAAGTACTTCAATGATTTTGTTCATAATGAGACTAAACAGGAAGGGGCTTAGTGAGTCACCCTGTCTTATCCCGGTGTTCACTTTCACTTCTTCACTTAGTAGTTGCCCCACTTTGATATTCGTCGTGCAGTTCTTGTTTAGTGTTTACTTCCTGAACGACCTTAATTAGACGTGGTTTCAATTTATTTTCAGCTATTATTTTTATTATGTCTGCTAGGCGGACTCTGTCAAAGGCTTTCGTCATGTCTACAAAACATATATAAGCGGGTTTATGGTATTCTCTCGATTTTTTAGCTATCTGTCTTACAATGAATATGGAGTTGATTGTTAATCTATTCTTTCTAAAACCGTGCTGTTCTTCTGTTATTTTTATATCCTTACTTATTTCTGACGGTATCATTTTCGTGAATGCTTTTAGTCTGCTGTTAAGGAGAGTAATTCCGCGATAGTTGTCGGGTGATGTTTTTTTGGCCTTTTTTTAAAGATCGGTATCGTTATGCTGTTCTTCCATTCCATTGGTATCTATGCTGTTCTTTGAATGTTGGCGAGCAGTCGGGTGAGTTCTTGATATAACCTCTTGCCTCCATATTTCAGCATCTCATTTGTAATGTTGTATGGTTTCGGACTTTTCCTAATCCAGCCTCCTACTACGTATCTCGGACTAGAAATTCAATAAGTTGAAGATGGTTTAATAAAGGTTTCTCAATGTGCGTATACCAACAAGATTTTACAAAAATTTGGTATGGAGGAGTCACAACTTGCCATTACACCAATAATAAAAGACTGTGAACAATTATTGAAAGTAAATGAAAAGCAAGAATCTTTTCCTTACAGACAAGTAGTTGATGCCTTAATTCTACATGGAAGGGCTGGATGCGAGTTAAGAGAATATTTTAGTATTTACATGAAACTACTTATCTTGGTCTTTTCTATAAACGTGAATATAAACCCGGTATTCTTGAATATAGTGATGCTGATCGTGGAAGTGATGAAGTACTGGGAGATCAACTTCGGGCATAGTTTGCATTTGTGGCGGTGCGGTGGAGGAATTTCTTGGATTAGTCAGAGGCAGCCATCTGTGTCTATTTCTACCAGTGAAGCGGAAGTGATGGCAGCAAGTGCGGCAGCTAAAGAAATAGTCTGGTTGAAGCGTTTGTTAAATGAAATTTCAAATGTGAATACCCCTGCGCTTCAAATTGACAATTAGGCAGCCATAAGACTTGCTGAAAACCCTGAATATCACAAACTCACTAAGCATATTGAACTTAGACATTGCTTCGTTTCCGAATTGGTGACGAAAAAAGAATTAACTGTGCACAAAGTATCTTCAACAGATCATCTGCTTGATTTGTTGAGCAAATCTCTCCCTAAGCAGAGACATTTATGACTGTGTGAGAACAATGGTATAGGTGAAGCACTAAAAATTATTTAATAAGGGAAAGTGATAAGTATTTTGTTTTATGTTCATTTTATAATTTTTATGTTGGTAACATTTTTTGCCTTGACAACACTTACTGATAAAAGTTTAATATATCTGTGGGGCCATAACTGGTAAAAATTCTTTTATGTACGACCGGGTCTAAAAGCGGCCATTGTGTAGTCGTTTCTAGGAGGTAAACCACACTGTTTGAGCTCGCGGGTGTTAAAATAAAGTAAACAGCCCGTTGCTATGTAAATATGTATTATTTTAGTTGTTTACGGTTTTTACTATAGTTAATTATTACGTAAAGTTTTAAAATTATGTTTAAAAAATAGTTCAGTCAACGAAGGGGTTATAGAGTAGATAGAAAGGGGGAGAATTTTTCTCTTGAGGAATGTGTTGAGGGTAGTTAGGAGGCAAAGATACTAAAAGTCCCCGCCCCTAGCCCTGCCGCTTTAGGGGGGGGAGGGGGGTGGAAAAGTTCCTCTTTTCGGTTTCTTGCTTATAACACGGAAACGGTGCGTCGTACGGTAAGAAGTATTCCCTTCAAAATAAAAGATAATTAAATTTCCTACAAGAATGTTTATATTCATTTGTTCCCTATGTATTATAGTTTCCGAGATATTCGCCAGCGAAGATCGATAAATTTCGAAAAACTTTTTTTTGCCTCACATTTTTCGTCAAACTTGTCCTTCTAACTCTTCAGCCTTATGTTTTATAAAAAAGTCGTCAGACAAAAAGTTGTAGAGCATTCAGTCCCCTTTAGAAATATGTAATAGTTACTAATTTATCTTCTACAGGTCAGAGGTTACGGCAATTTGAAGTTTTTGGATACATTTCGTGATTTCTCAAAAAAAGTCAATAAATGCTCAAAAGGGGGTAGTAGAGGAATTCTTCTTTTGAGTAATATGTTGCGGGTAGTAAGGAGACAAATATACTAATAGTCGCCGCGCCTAGCACTGCCGCGTTAAAGGGGGGAGCGTGGAAAGGTCCCCTTTGTCGGCTTTTCGCCCATAACTCGGAAGTAGTGCGTAATAGGGTGAAAAGTATTCCTTACAAAATAAAAGATAAATAAATGTCCTACAAGAATGTCTCTATTCATCTTTTCCCTATGTGTTATAGTTTCCGAGATATTCGCCAGCGCAAATCTGTAATTTTTGAAAAACTTTTTTTGCCTTGCATGTTTCGTTGAAGTTGTCCTTCTAACTTCTCAGCCTTATGTTTTCGGAAAAGTTTCTTTCAGAAATATGTATATTTACTAATTTATCTTCTACAGGTCAGAAGTTACAGCAATTTGAAATTTTCGGATAAATTTCGTGATTTCTCAAAAAAGCTATACTTTCGTTATTATCGTTATTTATGTATTAAGAAACTGGAATTTAAAAAAGACTTTACCTATCCTTGGCAAATTCCAGTTTCTTAATACATAAATGAAATGAATATAGACATTCTTGTAGCAAATTTAATTATCTTGTATTTTGTAAGCAATACTTTTTACCGTACGACGCACCATTTCCGAGTTATAAGCGAAAAACCGACAAAAGGGAACTTTCCACGCCCCCCCCCCCTAAGTGGCAGGGTTAGGGGCGGAGACTTTTAGTATCTTTGTCTCCTTACTACCCGCAACATTATACTCAAAAAAAGAATTCCTCTACTACCCCCTTTTGGGCATTTATTGACTTTTCTTGAGAAATCACGAAATGTATCCAAAAACTTCAAATTGCCGTAACCTCTGACCTGTAGAAGATAAATTAGTAACTATTACATATTTCTAAAGGGGACTGAATGCTCTACAACTTTTTGTCTGACGACTTTTTTGTAAAACATAAGGCTGAAGAGTTAGAAGGACAAGTTTGACGAAAAATGTGAGGCAAAAAAAAGTTTTTTGAAAATTATCGATCTTCGCTGGCGAATATTTCGGAAACTATGACACATAGAAAGAAAATGAATATAGACAGTCTTGTAGGAAATTTAATTATTTTTTATTTTGTAGAGAATACTTCTTACCGTACGACGCACCGTTTTTGAGTTATAAGCAAGACACCGAAAAGAGGAACTTTTCCACCCCCCTCTCCCCCTGAAGCGGCAGGGCTAGGGGCGGGGACTTTTAGTATCTTTGCCTCCTAACTACCCCCAACACATTCCGCAAGAGAAAGATTCTCCCTCTTTCCATGTTATCTACAATCCACTTTTGGGCATTCATTGACTGAACTAAAAATTAAAAGGAAAATTTTAAAAATTTTTACTTAACGTAATTATTAATTAATTATCTATTGCAATAGTCGTGCATAAAATATTGTATGCATCTCTGGCGTAAAATATTTAAAGCCCTCGGTGATTGTGACCCTCGGTGGCGTTGCCTCGGCTCACAAACTCCACGCTCGGGTTCTAAATATGTATTTTACGCCCTTAATACATAAATAACTATTAATCTATTACGTACAGTAACACCCCAACTTACGCGAATTCGCGTTTGCTAGGTTTTCAAATCTTCTCGTCGAATCGTCTTTTGTTGACAGAAGGCCTCAGTTCAATTGAAAAAGGGTTACAAATTTTGGAAAACATAGACTTCAACGAGGAAATTTTGCGTGAGAAGAAAAAAACTTTGATCCGTCAGACGACTTTGTTAGATTATATGAAGCCTTCTACGTCAAAATAACTTCGGTTAATGTTTTTGCAATTCATTGCTGTATTATCTAAGATTTTATTACACATTTTTCTTCTAGATTATTGTTTTCTTTAGTCTCCGGTCCCAATTAAACATAATTTGTATGTATTTATATGCAAAATTGTACCCCATTTTACGCGAATTCAATTTATGCGGTTATCGCTCGGTCCCACCTATCGCGTAAGTTCGGGGTATTACTGTATACTAAAAAGGCAATAAGAAAAACTTGAACTGAAAAGACTTTTATTTATTTTTCTATATTTTATAAAACAACAACAACCACTTTTGATAATAACTACTTTATTTAATTCTGTCGTATTCATAATTACTAAATTCTCTATAATACTTCACAAAATAGGAAAAAATAATAAATTCAGTTGTTCATGTTCTCTAAAAGTAAATATCAAGTTAGTAAATATTTCACCAATCATGAGACACACTGTAAGTGTACCGCAGTTGTAGTAGTTGAATTATTCTATCTGGTTGATAAAGCATCTTAATATTATGGTAGTTAAAAATAAATTAACTTAATTTTAATTACTACTATTATACAACTTTTATTAATGTTTGTAGCTCATGTTTAAATTTATTTCTGCAGCAAGATTATTTGTAGTTTGTTTTAAGTCTTTCAAAGGGAATGCACTTTCGTGAAAAGTAACGAGCAAAAAACGTAGGTGCACTTTGATGAGTGCCTTCTTTTGTATTAAACATACAGACATACTTTTAATTTCGAATTTTCTCTAAATGAGAATTCTTGAGGTTTCCTTAACGATTTTAAATCTACTTCAAGCTGTTAATTATTATGTTTAAGGTAAACAGTCGTACTGCCTTTCTTTTCATTTAATTAAGATACTTTTTATGGTTTTTCTGACCAGAAATTCAACTTTATTAATAGGAAATTTGAGTGGTTCGAACGTATCCTTCTTAAAAAATTCTGTTGAATGAATGAAAATTGAGTGAAATAATAAAATCAATGTCATACTATCACAATTCTTTATAAGTATATAAATATTCGATAGTTATTTTCATTTTTCATTATTATTGTTAATAGTTCCGTATCAGCATAATTTAGTTATGTTGTCGAAAACACATTAAAAAACGTTTAGACCTCATAACACAAATATAAAAGGACCCCTTAGTGACATTTACTTTTAAGCAAGCTCTAATTAAATTATAACAGTATGTTGCGTTTTGCATTACTTTTTGTGTTATTCTTTGGTTCTTTTATTTCTGGAGGTATGTAACAATGTAATATTTATAATTTATCTATTAGTCATTGATAAGAAGTAAATTTTGTTGTTATTCATTGTACAATTTTACGCAAGTTACATTTTTTTGTTGTAAACTTCCGATGCTCATGATTTTTAATATTCTTGGTTTTTTATATGGATTTAGTATGAAGAAATCTTAAACAAAACCGTAATATATTTTCACCTAATTAAAAAAAGGAAGCAGCAATAATGCAACACAAACTTATTCAAATATACCCTTTTCCTTTAATTGATAAGCAATCTTGATTAATTTATGAAATAATTTTATTTTACTCAATTATCGAACTTATAACAATAACCATAAGAATAAAACAATATCATATATCACTAGAGACTTCCTTGGTTGCATTTGGATGAGACAGGGGAGGCCTTCAAACGGCCCTAGGCGACTCGTTTATTAGCACAAAAATATACTTTTGTAATTTTTGCAGAACCACAATTGCCAAATCTCGGAGGCCTGTTTGGAGGAGGTCTTTTTGGAGGTGGTTCCTCTAGCGCAAGTAAATCAGAATCAAGCTCCGGATCGTTTGGAGGAGGTGGAGGACTTGGAGGTGGATCATTCAGTGGAAGTCAAGCAGGTTCAAGTGCAGGATCTTTCGGTGGTGGAGCAGGAGGCCCAGGAGGTGGCTCGTTTAGTGGAAGTCAAGCAGGTTCAAGTGCTGGATCATTCGGTGGTGGAGCTGGAGGATTAGGAGGTGGTTCGTTCAGCGGAAGTAAAGCAGATTCTAGTGCCGGATCGTTTGGAGGAGGTGGAGGCTTTGGCGGCGGATCGTTAAGCGGAAGTCAATCTGAATCGAGTTCTGGATCGTTCGGCGGTGGATTCGGAGGCCCAGGAAGTGGTTCATTTAGCGGAAGTAAATCAGAAGCTAGCGCTGGATCGTTTGGAGGAGCTGGAGGCCTTGGTGGTGGATCGTTAAGTGGAAGTCAAGCTGGCTCAAGTTCTGGATCGTTCGGCGGTGGATTCGGAGGCCCAGGAGGCGGTTCGTTCAGCGGAAGCAAATCAGATTCTAGCGCTGGATCGTTTGGAGGAGCTGGAGGCCTTGGTGGTGGATCGTTAAGTGGAAGTCAAGCTGGCTCAAGTTCTGGATCGTTCGGCGGTGGATTCGGAGGCCCAGGAGGCGGTTCGTTCAGCGGAAGCAAATCAGATTCTAGCGCTGGATCGTTTGGAGGAGCTGGAGGCCTTGGTGGTGGATCG